>JAOBAT010137564.1:0-11833 GCA_026413305.1 Hydrozoanthus tunicans | reverse complement strand
TTTTATATTTTTCCACACTTGCAACACTCAGATTTTTCCTATTTTTTCTCTTCAGAGAGTTGTGTTGAAATTTGACTAATTGACAAAAAAAAATTGTGGGGTACCTATGCTTGTTTAGAAGAAACTCTAGGAAAACTGGCAAAACATATGCCTTTTTACCCCATTTCCGAGGGGAGACTGGAACAAGTTAAACAAAAAGCCCCAAATATTATGAAAAAAACTACTTCTTCTGCATTATTTTTTTTTCGATATGTCTTCGAGAGCTCAACACTCAATAGAATATGACAAAAACGTGTAAACATTTTAAAATTTTTAATATGCGCAGTAAAGATGCGCAATGTGAAACTGGGGAATTACCTTAAGGAAAATTTGATAAAGGAAAGAGAGTAGGCCAGAATTTTGGCACTTTACTAAACTTTCCCAACGAGAGTCAATCTTTGCCTGTTAGCAGTTAGGAGAATTTTGTTTTGCATCTTTGGTAATTTTCTATCTTTGATCATATTCCATTTTCTCTTTACAAAATGACCTATTTTGTATAGGCTATTTAAGGAGAAGTTAGATGTTGATAAACTGGCTGGAACTGAAAGGGTTAAAACCTGAACTCATTCTTTTGTAGCGTATTTTCAGGACTATAGCCCATGGGTTATCTGTTAAATTTAACCTTGTACCGGAGAAGGTGCAGGTAATCTACCAATGCGAGTTACATGTTAGATTCTGAAGTTGATCTTGCTATAAGTACAGCACATGTAGTTTTTTCAACAAAACAATCTGCTAGATTTTATAGTTAGTAATGATATTATATGCGGAACAAGTGAATGACAAAGGGTGCAGGCTATCTGTTGACTGTTGTTCCTCTTAGCCACAAAAATGTGGCGATGCAGTTTATCTGCAGTGCAAGTTACAGTCCAGAAAAGGAAAGTGCCTGAGAAGGGAATGAATACCTTGGTTTGAAAGCATGAATGAAGTGAGGTGAGGTATGGGTGACCAGCAGATAATGCCAACACTCTTTTTTCAATCATGGTACAGTCGACATCATCATCTTGAATTATTGTTTCCTTCTTCAACACTTTAATAGCATAAACTTCTTCTGTTCCTTTTCTTTCTGCTAAAAGAACCTGAAAGGTATAGCTCCACTCAGTAACATTCCAGAACAAGCATTCCTCTGAATTAATTATTGTTTTAGACATTGGTTTAAATAATGCTAATCTGAAGGTCTATTAAAATTATTAAAATGAAGTTTTAATAAGTTATAGCGAAACACTTAAAAAAACTTGTTAATTTAACACAAATTCATCTTTATATGGTTTAAAATTTCACTTGTTGACTTTTTCAAGGCAGTGGCCATTTTACCCAATTTCCATAACTTTTCCACGCCTTGAAAATGTGTGTTCAAATTCCATGACTTTTAATGTTTGCATAAACCCTGATATTCGAGTAAACATCTGCATACCTTTCCAAAACTTCCTTTTCCTAAAACTTTTATAAATGTGAATGCTTGTAGTCCGATCTGTGGAGCAAATTTCCTCCTTGCCCCTGGAGACTCCTTCAGATTTGGTGGGATGAGGGGTAACTGGTCCATTCCTTCGTTTCCATTATAACTGCCAGAAGATATCAACGCTCCAGTTGATGCTGACATTCCTAACAATGGGTGATGGTTTGCATTCCCTTGGTTTTGAGGAATTGGTACAGACTGTCCTCGACAAAAAACAGCTTAGTTTGAGAATGACAAGCAACAAACAAAGTAAGAACATAAATAAACAAATAAATAAATAAATAATAAATTTATTTATAGAGGATGACACTTTACAGTTAAAATTGTTAAATTTATGGCCCTCTCCTAAATTACGATAAAATGCTAATTAGAAGTTTCTATATACAGTACAATAAGTTGCCCATATTCCTGTATAGTAAAACATATTAAATAATGTAAGTACATTTTTAAAAGAAAACAAAAGTAAAAAGCTTTTGAAACATTGAGGAAAATGGATGGAATAAAAATTAATAAGTACTATTATTACAGAAAATTACATTTAACAAAAAAGGTCTGATGGTATAAAAAGTTATTAAATAGGAAAGCAATCTAAACCAACAAAACTTTTTTAATGTAAAAACTATATATTTTGTATTTTTATTTATGCTAACACTAGATCTTATAAAATTAAAATAAATAAAATTTATTATTATTATTATTATTATTATTATTATTATTGTTATTATTATTATTAGAGTCTGTAAAATATCAACATAGTCCTACTTACAGTTGAAATTGCATTTGGCTTTGGAGGAAGTAACCCTATGTCTGCAAGAATCTTTGCCATTTCTTTTGGGTTAATACCACAGGTTTTAGCAACATTTTGATGGCAGCGCTTGTGAACATTTATTTTACAAGCTGCAACACAAAACTTAAAAGTTATTTTTCACTAGTGACAGAGTTTTCCCTAGACGTGAAAGTATGCATTGGAAGTTGGAAAAACATAAGTAGGTGGTCCAAAAAAAACTTTTTATTATCCCTCTGCCTTACAGTTTTTCTTATTCAAACAAATATATAAAATGACAAAAAAGTATGGTGCCAGGACTGCAGAGTTGCTGTAGTTTATTTAATTTGAAAACACTGAGTAATAACACAACATTCACAGGTCAACTACAAATTAAAAAGAAAAAGATCTTTAAGGGGTTGGCAATTCCACTAGTTTCTGTCTCTCCCTAGTTAAAGAAACTTTGCTGTTTAGATTAAAAAAAGTTGGCGGCACAGTGGCCGAGTGGTTAGAACAATGTGTTTAACTCCTAATCCCAGGTCAGACCACCATGTTGTGTCTTTGAGCACGACACTTCACCTGACTTCTTCCTGTCAAATCAGCTGTATAAATGAATACCAGCTTCTCCTTTGGGCTAACCAATAATAGATTACTTTCCTGAACAAGGAGCCTCAAAGACTCTCATCTGCTTACAATCATGGTTCGTCCGCTTTTCTCAAAGCAAGATTTAAGGACTTTTTTAGAATTTTTAAGGTACGACTATTGGTTCTTGAGGACCTAAGGCATGGGACATCAACCACCAGAACTGACCTAAAACATGACTTTTTATGATACTGATTTTCCTTGACACAGTTATATAGAGTTATAGGCACATTTTAGTTGTTGTTATTCAAGGACCTGCTACTAAAGTCTAGAGAACTGCAAAGGTTTGATTTGGCATTACGTAAGCAGAACTATCACTGTGCACTTTTTATGACAACATAGCAGTGTAGTCTTCATTTAAATTCAACAAACAGTTTATTTGTAAGCTAAGTACATGACTCGTGATTCAAACAAAATGCCAATTTCAGTGAAAAAGCAAAAATTTAAGGACTTTTTAAAGACCATGACTGATTTTTGTAAAATTTAAAGACTTTTGAGGCCTCAAGTTTTTAAAAGTGAAAATTAAGGACTTTTAAGGTCTTTAAGGACCCAGACGAACCCTGTAACACTATGGAGCCTGGTGAAGTTTTAAGTGCCATTCTAATGGGTCACTTTGGCTCGGGAAAAGATTTAGCTTTAGGATACAAAAAGACCATCAATGTTCACAAGCCTATGAATTTTAAAGATATAAAGCATGAAAAATATGCAACATATTTCAGATTCTGGATGCTGACAGACACTTTAGCAAACATCACATCAAAACCTCAAAGCTCTTTGGATTCAATCTCAAAGTTAAACTATTTAGCTTCAAAAACAACAGGGCTCTGTGAAAAAACAACTTACAGTGCTTTAAATAAAACAATAGTATAAAACAGTGCTGTCTTGTCTTGGTTTAGCTACAGCTGTCGGAATACTTACCACTACACTGCATGCCTTGTTTAATTATTCCATACAACATGGATCCACAATGTTCACAAAAGGTCGGTCGCTTGTAGGAATGAACTCTAAATCTGTGTGGTACATTAAGTAATATTTTTCCTCCACCAAAACACTGAAAAAAAATTAGCAAAGTTCAAAGGCATTTAAAATAATTTTTCATGATATCAAAGGTTTACATTTATGACATAAAAAAAAATGTTTCTTTTTTTTTTGAACCCCTGCTAATTCAAAATGGTTTTCATTTCCTATTCGAGTTAGAGTCTATGGAGTTCTGAAAAATAGTATGGAACAGAATAACGGTACAGGGTGGAAAAGTCTTCAAAATTAATAATAGTACAGGCTAAGAAAACAGTATAGAGTAGAAGATAGTGACTGTACAGGCCTGAATGAGATTTGTTTAAAGCACAGTCTTTGAAATTATCAAAAACTTATAATAATACATTTCTAAATTAGGCAGTATAGAGAGGATTTTTTCCTTAAAAGTAATAATTGTATACATAATTTAGAATCATGATTAATTAGAACTTCAGAGTATCAAAATTTTAATCACATATTAATTTTAAAACTCTATTTGTTTTCACATTAATTTTTTAATTTTGGAACTTGACTTAACTTAACTTAAACTTTATCTGGATGGCAATTAACATAAATATTTTACCACCTTTTCAAAGTTCTTCCTAAGGACAAAACTCCATTACAAAGGTGAAAAAAAATTGCTGGCTTTCAGTGTTGTTCAAAAATATACCGCTGAAATAGCCCTGCATTACCAAGAAAGGAGAAGAGTGCTGGTACCCGGGTTTCTGTATGAATTAATCCTCTGATCATAGCCATTACAGTGTAACTTAACCAGAGTTTTAGGTTTGAAATAGCTCAGGTGGAGAAAAATTATTCCACCTGGCTCAAAACTCTCTGTAGTTGTATATGGCCTGAAGACTTTTGCATAATCTCCAGCTATTTCACATTATCCATTAGCACTACTAAGAATGAAACTTGAGCATGTGGTGGCCTTTTATGTTAAATTACTGAAAAGCACCTTTTTATCCAGTGAAAAAACAAAAAGGCTTATTCCCGCTATGTGTGTTTTCATAATGCGTGCCCTTGTTGCAGCAATTCTAACTCTGATTTAGATCATTGGTGAGATTTCTCAAC
The DNA here is from genome assembly GCA_026413305.1 of Hydrozoanthus tunicans. Lineage (NCBI taxonomy): Eukaryota > Metazoa > Cnidaria > Anthozoa > Zoantharia > Hydrozoanthidae > Hydrozoanthus > Hydrozoanthus tunicans. The sequence goes on along the minus strand of JAOBAT010137564.1, from coordinate 6,848 downwards.
ATAATGAAAATCATAAGGCAATTTTAGATGAAAATATGGATTATTCCCCTCATTTAACATATCAATTTCTAAACTGACATTTTTGTAAATACATTCAATGGCGAATAGAGATATTCATGCGATGAAATGAGACAGAAAACTTGTTGTAAGCCCGGTGAAATTCGCCATTCACTGGTCTAAACCCAAAGCCCTGTTACCCTTAGGTCAAATGATGTATTACTAAATTCTCCCTACTAGAACCCATACTTTTCCTGTTACCAGTTTAGGAGAATTTTGACTTTCATCCTCATTAGTTTGCTATGCTCGATAGATGTTGATAAACTGGCTAGGACTGAAAGGGTTAACCAGTAAGTAATAGTTTACCTCTAACTGAGACCTCTCTGGCTTTGTCCCTGGACACGGTGAAATTACCAAAGGAATACATCTTTTGTGAATCACACATGTACAGACTGCAAAATAACAAAAAAAATTATCTTCTGATAAACATTTATAAATCACACCTGTGAATCTGACATGCTGATTGGTCAAGAGTGTTCAACAGAAAGAAAGTACATGGACATGCTTTTGACATACATGTAAGTTGAGAAGTAGTATCATCACACTGTCTCTTTGGTTTTTCATATTTGTTTTTTGATTATTTTATAAAACCAAAAAGTGCATTTCCTATCATTTCCTTTGTCTATGTTCTTTCTTACAATCACTTGCTTGCCATGAACAGATTACAAGTTTCGAGTTTTTTATCAACTCTCCAACTATCCTTCTGGTGTTTATAAGAGTACACAGACACAGGAAACATGTTTTATTGCTTAAATAAATAGTAAAAAATATTCAAGACTAAATTCTCATGCTTTACTCGAAAAACCTAAAACTTTAATTTGTTAATCAAGTTTGGAAACTGCGGTGAGTTAATACAGTTATGGTCACTTTAACCGACCACTCGAAAAAAGATTGTAGCTGTACCGTTTACCATTATGCCTAACATGGTTTGGAGAAAGCCACAATTGATAAAATTTTTACTTGTACTAACAACACTTTGAACACCAAAGTTGAAGCTTACAGATTCTTTTTGTGCTGGTTATTTAAAAGCAAGAAATAGGTTTTTTATTCGCAAACACAAGAACTTTGGCTAAATGTTATACAGATTACCATTTTGGTAAATTTGCAGATAGATATCCACTTGAAATTGTTCTCTCAAATTCAACTTTGAAACAAAAAAGATAATTTAAACCATTAGTGAAAAAGCAGTTTGCTTTGTCAGTTGTTGTACAATTAAAAATCTCCTATATTTGACCTATCTCTTGGAGCTTGTTCCACAAAAGAAAAAGAAAATTTGCCCAGCTTTCTCTATTCAGTTATAGAACCACTTGTGAATTTTTAAGTTCCTCAAGATTAGTACGGTAAAAATTTACCTGCAGCTCATTTTTTGATCGGGACTTCATTTGTCAACTAAAATATAACTGTCCTATAACTGAACAGAGTCAGCTAACTTGTTTTCTATTTCTATATTAATTATACTTAGCACTTACTTTGGCATTGGTATCCTTGTTTACCAACAAGACCCCTGAAAACAATTAATAACTATTAGAAGTCTAAAAAGATATGCATCCTGTTAGGCAACTTTTTAACTACATCAAGAACTGAAAGGCTAAACCCCTAGAACGGAAAGTGCTACTAATGCCATTAATTTTTATCATTGGTGAGCTATGGACATGTCCTTTAGAACTGACAATGATTTGTAGAAGACACTGAAAGTTTAGTATGTAAGTTAAGGTTCTGTTACATTACTTGTAAAATACTTAAGTTAAAATATCTACTAACAATGCTTTTCAAAATAAACTGTCATGACACAAAAAAAATTAAATGTTTTTATTTAAATTGTGTTATCTACACATTGCATGCAAAGTTAACTTGACTGTCCCTCGCTAGTTACTACTTCAGCATTTGGAGTACTTGAGGAAAATTTAAAAAATATAAGGAGACAAACTGATGTTTTAAAACCAAATTCAATAAAAAATGTACACTTTTTGCACAAATATCAGCAACAAGTAACAAATATGTGTTCTGGTTCAACTTAGAACTTGCTTATGTACAACGGCTTTTCAAATAATCATCTCAAACTATGATCACCAAAACAATTTAACCTTTGTAAACAAAGCTGAACTTGAAAACAAGTGAATATTTCCACTACTTGAACAGTTTTTAGCAAATAATTTTATGACCTAGTAACATTACTCTATGCTGAATTTAATTTTGGATACAATGGTCTTATGGCCTCATTAATATAATCATCATGTTGTTACAATAACTGGCCAAAAAAGATTGTAAACATAAAAGTTGAAATGATTATTTTTTGGCCTATTGGGGATAGTACTAAGGGATTTCCATTGTATTGCCTAAACTTTCTCTTGTCATTTTTGAACTGATGTTTCTTTACAATCTTTGTCAGTTTGTATATTACAGAAACTCATGGATGTCAATGTAACAAAGCAGGGATGTATAATTGCACCATTATCACCAACAAATAAATAGTAATCTTGTCAAAAAAACTTAATTTCATATATGGATCACATAGTAAGCTTGGTAGAGCTCTGCTATATTTATGGCTTACTAGAATATTCTTAGCCCTGCTGCTTGTCAAGTGTGTGAAGATAACATCTTACAACAGAGCCATAAATTTCTTGAAATTTTGAATTTAAATTTTGCTAAGCTAGTTCTGTGATAACCTTGACTTAAAGCATATATACAACTTCTTAAGAAACACTTTAAGTTAGAACATAAAGTAAGGCAGAACAGCAACAGTATTTTTACAGGAATACAAAACAAAACTTACCAATCTAACAAGTTTTTTTTATCAAGCCTCTTCATTTATGAGCACATTCCATGCATTTATTACAAATTCCACAATAATGGTTAAAAAATAAACAAAAGCATTGAAATTACAAGCAAGTATACATTTGAATATTTTTTCTGTTTTGAACACTTACTGAAAAAGCTTTATACCAAGAAAGCTTTAGGTACTATGGTTGATAATTATTATCAAAACTAGAGAATATTTCAACAGCACTGCTGCATCTGACCAAGTCTTACTATTCTTACATAATAAACTTACTAATAATACTTTACTTGCAAAGAAAATAATAAACAATACATTAATATGTATCAACGATGAACTAATATTCTTGAAGCAGACTGCATTGCTAAAAGGAATTTATACGATTTTTATATCATAATTTCCCAAGAACTGAACGCATGGTTTAAATATCAACGACACGACTCACTAAATCAACTTTCACGAGCATTACACATGCATATTACTGTCATATAGTGATTTACGTGGTATCATGAAAGACATTGCCATACTGAAAGAAAATCTTTTATCTTACTGAACAATGCAGCAATAGTTAGAACTCTGACACCTTCCGTTGTGCTACTGATAATTTTCAGCTTCAGACAAGACATTGCGTGAAGAAGTTTATCATAAGAGCAGTTCTATATATGTACACGATAAGGAAATTTAATCTTTTGCCACTGCTTGCTTGCTGCCACAATGTCGTTTCATCTTTAACCTTTGTTTCTTTTTCATCTTAGTAAAAAACTAGAGTATTGTTCTAAAGCCTATAGTTATGAAAAATATCGTGTTCGTACTGCACCGACGTGAAAACAGTACCTACAACACTCTATTTCCTTGATGCCTATGATCATGGTAAATAACTTTTTTAATACCTGACAAAACCATATAAAAAGATTACAAGGAAATGACCTTGACTCATGTACCACTGAACTGAATATTATCGTATGCCGAAAAACATACAAAGGATTATTCAAATGTCGAATAATAATTCTGCGAATACTTCATCATAGCTTTGGCTGTGGTATTGTCTGACTCGATCAAAACAAAATGGGTACAAACAAAATGGTATTTCAAAACTGGAACGAAAACTTCTTAAAGTGACATTTACTTAGATCGGGTTTGGAACAGTACTTCGTGTTTATGTAAATATCGTGAGATTCAAATGTTCTTTATGCCAAAACAAGTACTGACCTATAGCTTAGTAAACATTAAAACTGGGCTTTTAAAAAGGAAAATAAAATGTCAAGAGACTGGGCTACACGATATCGCAAAAGTTTCGCTTATCGTTTTTGCGAGCTTAGAACAAGAGTATCCGTCGAAACTGCAATCAACTTAAACTTCGAAAACAAAAGAACAATTTATTTTCACAATTTTATCTATATAGAATATTTTTCTTACATAATATCGAGCAAAAAACCAGGTTTCGGTCCTTCAAATGGCAGTAATTTTATGATTACATGAACGCCATCTTGGACCGAACAAGTCACACCTCTGGTGTAAAAAAAGCAAGGTGTATGCATATAAATTCATAGAAACATAAATACCCTGAAACATACAAAAATTTTAAAAATGGAAAACTTACCAGATAAATTCATTACAATGACTGCAAAATGTTGGTTGGCGTAACCAAACTGCCATAAACTTGTGTCCATTGACTTGATGGACTCGTCGACGAATAGCGTTTCGTCTACCATTCAAAGCATTTTCCTTTTGCGTGAAAGCTAGCCTCCGTGGATCTGCAGAGAAATAAGAATTCATCTATTAATAGCCTCAAAAACTAACACTCTTAATAAATAAATCAATAGAATTACAGCAAGCACTTGTTAAAATGTCATATGCCTGGCCCTCGAAAGTGGTGTCCGCCAACAGTTCATTTAATTTTGAGACTACTGATTCAACAACCAAAACATAGCGCCGCGTGCTAAACGCCAAAGCGTCAAGTCCACCTTTGAAAGCTAAGAGCAGCAGGTACCCACTTTTGTTACCACAAGGGCTGACTGTAGTTAAAAACACGAAGTTCTGATGTTCTAAAGCACCGAATACAATTCAACCAACCTTTGTGGTCTGGCTCAAGTTCAATCAGAATTCTTACTTGCCCACTAGGCTCAAGCGGTATCTGTGAGTTACAAGGAATCGAACACACCAGTAGTTAGAATTTTATGCCCTACATTTCATACACGTCTTCCTAAAGAGAAGTCAACCTCAAACTATTCACCAGCCTACCCAAAAATCCGATTTTCCAGAGTTAATGATATCTTCAAAAGAGACGTTGGAATTAGCGATGAAAGGGTCGGGCGGTACAATAGCATTATGGAAAACTGTGATTCCCAACATTTGACCGTTTTCGACTTCTTTCTCAAATTCCTCGTTCCACATTGGTGTGAAAGTTTTCGTTTTTGAAGTGGTTTGAGCTATTTGCACGTCATCTACATTCACTTGCAGGTACGGGTCAACAATCGAGAGCTTTACACCCCAGTGTGGCAATGTTATCGGTTTCAACTCGATCGCCTCGATTACTTTCAGTTTCATGGAGCCCGTAAATCCCACCATGTTGAGCTATGTTTCTCAAAGGAGGAGTTTCGTCTAATAACATTAAAAATATACCCCGGAAATTTACGGAAAAGACGACATTGCCCTCTTCAAACGTCCTACATCGGGCTCACACAATAACATTATATTTCCCTACACTGGCGGCGAAATCAACAAGAATTTCCCATAAACCCCCGCGGTGAACGGGGAAAAGTCTGGGGAGAGAGCCGGAGAGAGACCATCAGAAGGGAGTGGACCTTCGGAATGCTTTCGCAAACACCCCGAAGCATGACGAAAGTTCCCGACGTTGGAGGAGGAAATGGACTATGTAACTTCTAAAGTTAGAAACGTATTTAAACAATTCAAAACCAGGCTGTTACGGCTTGCCTTGTGCTTTTCAAAAACGATAACTACTAGTACTACTCGGTTTTTTGCTGGGGCTCATGGAAATCAAGTATCACAAAAAAGATTATTTTATCGTCGGAAATGCCAGTGTACGTCTCAGGGCTTCGATATTTTTTGCATTTTAACCTCGATTCTGTAGACTAGGTTCCGGATTGATTTAATTTGTTTGTTAGTGTTGACATTTTTCTCTCCGTCGCGTAATATATTTGAGGAAAACGTCAGTCTTTAGCAGTGATGACGTGTGTGGGAGTTAATTTTACCAGTGTACATGTAACATTGACACTGATCCGTGTCATAAAACTGAACGGTTACGGATAAGCTACTTCCAAAAATATTTTTCAAAATGCGGTATCCTTACTTTTCAAGCTGTCTTTAAAGTAATTACATGTTAATTTAAACAACAACCAAAAAATCACCTTTTTTGTTGTTTTTTTTTTCTACAGAGCTGTCAAGGTTGGGTGGACACAACACTCAACTCAAGGTTAACGCGACGTTTAGTTCTGTTTCCGGATAACGATTAAAAATGCTTATTTCAAAACGCCATGTCAAATTAAGCGTAAGACTCGCAAGTACTCATTGTCTTGTGTTTCGATAATAGATTGGAATGGGAAATGCCGAACGAGTTCGTATATCATCAAGACTATGAGCAAGCAAACTGTGAAACGTTACTATGAACAGGTATCAATTTCTAAACTTAAGCATTAACAAAAAAGCACAAATGAGTTTAATGGCATATCACAATTATGTGTATATGTGTGGGTTGAGGCGGTGATCGGCTGTGCAACTGGCTACACCCACTCAGTATTCAAAAATAACTTATGCTGACTAAAACGATGTATTTTTTTATATGTTTAGTGAAAAAACATCCGTTTTTCGTTCAATGGAAAAAAGAACCCCTCACACGTAAAAATGACGTAATGATATCCACATATGTTTGTCTATTCAGCATAACACGACTTTGCATACAGAGCCGATCAAGCAAATTAAGACTTGGAGAACCCGAGGGGTTCCTGACTGACAAGCATATTTTAACAACGGGGAGTGATTTTTCGACCAGAAACGC
>JAOBAT010137553.1:0-11835 GCA_026413305.1 Hydrozoanthus tunicans | reverse complement strand
CTGTTCAACAAACCGGATGGAATTGATGAGACTCACAAGCAAGTGAGCAAGCTCATGTCACAATGTTTAGTCATTCAGGGGGGAGGAGGAGAAGAGAGGAGGGCAGGAGGAGAAATGATTCTAAGAAATATTCTCACCCCGCTAGAGTTTTGATAATTTTTTTATTTCACACTCAATGCATATCACATTCATGCAGCCTTCAATGTATAGTAAACGTCCATCCATATACATGAGCTTGTAGCACTGCCCTCATGATTTGAGCTAAATGTTTGCAGTGATAAACAGTCTGCAGTGTCTTTCGTAATATCTGCTGCTGCAATTATGAGAGTTTGTAGGGCCTGAAAGCAAGCATCTCTTGTGTGTGATGAAACATTTACTAGGCATTCAAAATGATCAAGCAGAGACTTGAAGCTAGAGCTTTGATTCTCTGCTATTTCATGTCTGAAATGAAAATCATATAATAAGTATTAACAGTTATAAACGGTTAAGCCAACATTGTTGTATTAAAACATAATTGAAATATTTTAACTCCTTCCACCCCAAAAAGTGTATCAACATCTAACTTCTCCTTACATAACTCATTTGAACAAGTCATTTTTGTAATAAGAAAATGGAATTGATCAAACATAGAAACCAGTGCTATAGCCCAGCAGACACAAAGTCATTTTATAGAGTTTTAGCCTGATATTATCAAGGTAAATTATAGTTGAAACAACAAAAAAAAGACATTTCAACTCTACATTCTACAAGTTCTGGTGCATTTTGATCAATCATTCAAAACAATGTAGTTCTGCACCAAATAAACCAGCTAGCAAGCAGTTTCTTTGCTTGTTTTTCAAAAGCTTGCTTTTTACTAGCCAAATCTGGAAAAACATACATGACTATCTGAAATGGTATATGTAGATGGGAAGCCCTGTCATTTCCTTTAGCTAGCTAGAACACTGGAACCATATTTAAGTCGAAAGTCAAAATGCTCCTAAACTGGTGACATAATAAGTTTGGATTCTAGTTGGGAAAACTTTGCTAGTAACTGGCCATTCGGCAAATTTAGACCTGAAGGAAAAACTGGTCATATCCAAGCCCTTACCAATCAATAATTTAATTGTATGCATCCACATTCTTTTTGGGTTTTCCGTAGTTTTTCACATCATTGGAGGAGTGTCAAAAGAGACTTTACATAGCATTAAAGAGCTTGTAGGTGCCAGAGCAGATAAGATCTTGCTAGAAATGAAAAGTCAGTAATCTCATGTACACTTAACATAACACCGAGTTTCAAATTTCTGACTGCGTAGGACATATGAACTGGTCAAAGTATTATATCATAATAGCAGTATTTATTCATTTATCAGATATTTTAGGCTATAGAAATGACAACCGCCCTTGTCAATTTTGATTTCATTTTTTTGTCCAAATACGTTTATGGTTCATTCCTGTCCTGAACACAAAAGTCAACTTTTGAAACATGAATTTTAAAGTAATTATTTTTTTAAAAGGTTGTCTTTAACTATCACAAAAAGATTGGTTATCAGCAAAAGTAATGAGCCATGCCCAAATAAAAACCTGAATTTTAAATGATTTACAAACAGCAACTTGTTACCAACCTCCAAACTGTGCTTCTACCTGCATAAGCTGGCACTTGATTTTCTGGACTTAATGATGGCTGAAAGTCTTGTACCATACAGTTTCCCCAGTGTATCAAATGACCCAAGTATGCTTTGAAGAAGCTAATGAAAACAGCAGCAACAGCACTCAAAAGTTTTGGAGGGTGGTTAAACAAATTCTGTTTGAATTTAGTTGAATGAATATTCTCTGTTGATCAAAAAAGGAGAAATAAAAGTTACTACTTATTTTTCTCCAAGTAGAACTGAGGTAAACATGCATGATACCACTTCAAGCTCTTTATCAAACCTTTAACAATATCCTGAGAGAAAGAAAAGTGTTTAAAAACCCCATGTTATTCTAGCTAAATCATTTAAATGAGTTTGCACATGGACATTACTAGAAAAAATTAACTAATAAATAACTTGACAATTGTAAATAATAAACACATACAGTGAAGTGTGGTGAGAAGAGCTCGAATCTCAGCTTATTTTAAATGCCCAGCTATTGAGAACTCGATGGTTAGCTGGGTCACTGAGGAAGACACAAAGAGTGTATCACACAACATTATTGAAATACCAAGTATGTCATTAAAATGTCCAAAATTAAACATTTCAATTCATGACTGATTAGCCTTCTATATTGCCAGGTTAGTGAATTAAATTTGTCTACACTTTATTCCTAAAACAACCTGATACCCATTTCCTTCACAATAGGTATAAGAAAGTTAAAAGACCCTTAGCTACTAAAGTAGGTAAAAGTTAAGCTGCTCTTAAGTCCAGCACACCTGATCTCGAGGAAACAGCTGAGCTTGTTTCCTTGTGAGGAAAAGAGCACTGACAGCCAAATCCTTTCTTGTGTGAAATAATTAATCAAACATGAGAGATATCTGGCTCCCCCTCTCGCAAGTTCTGCCAGTCCCTCTCATGTAAGTAAATTTTATCTGTGAATCAAAACAGTATCATACATAGATACAATAATTTTATATGGATCACTGCCTAATGAGACAAACTTCTCACAAAAAATTTCCTGCACATCAGAAGAACTGGCTGAGCTCTGCCATGCAAGATACTGGCTAAGCTGTTTCCTCACCGTGGGCTCACAAAAGTCTGATAAAAATTTTTCCCCACACAAGAGGAACTGGCCAAGCTTTCTGCCTCAAAAAAGCACTGATCTTAGCTGTTTCCTCCCTTATGGAATGCCCAGCATGACAAAGTCTAAAACAACAATATAATTTATATAGTTTCTTTCACAAGTATATGTTGAAATCTCATCAAGACACCTGATACAGGTGTTGAAATCCCTGTATATATACGAAAGAAGCTTGAAACATCTCATATATAAATAGTTTGTATATATATGCACACATATATAGGTTGAAATTATCAATCACTTTCTCAGTATCCATTTCCCAAGAGAAAATCAGTCCCGTGTGTACAGTATAACATGTAAGAATAACACGATCATTTGAAAAACACGGCTCCTCAAGTCTCACGGCAAAAGTTTGTTGATATCACCTCAAATTTTTGTGAACATTACAGCGAAAGTTTGAAAACACAGCTTCCTACCGTCGAGAATTCGACATATACTCGTGAAAGAACCTATACTGTTGTTTTAGACTTTTGTCATGCTTGGCGTTCCATACTCCCTTTGAGCTTTAAATTATATATCAGCACACCTAAAAGCCAACATAGCACTAATTGGTCAGGCTGCTCAGTTTGCAGGGTCGATCTCTCAGGATTCTCTGGTGGCAGTAACAGTAACTGTAAGATGATCTTAAAACCACTTTTTTGTTGAGATATTGTCCATAGTTTTTCTTGTACTGCTTTTCTCATTTGATCTTGGTCTTGACCTGGGTAGGTAAAATTATCAGAATAAGTAATAAATTGAACACTTGTTTTAAACAGTTTGTGGCATTTAAAGATTTTTTGACTTTACTAGTTTAGGTGATTGTTGCCAGAATTGCAAAATCAAAATACAAAGCAAGTTTCAATTAACTTAACAAAATAATATTCACTGCAGTCAGCTAACTAAAGGTAATTGGTTTGTTTGTTTGACCCTGCGTTAGAAAAATTAAAAGTTAGAACTGACTAGAACCAAACTTTGACACATTGGTTTCTTAGTATTTTCCTCATTATGTCAGCTAGTTTTACAGTTGGGAGTTTTGCCTTGACTTTTGTCCTTGAACAAGACGCTTTGCTCGACTTGTTCCAGTCGACTCAGCTGTATAAATGAGTACCAATTCTGCAGGGTATGGTTGTTCAAAAAGTGATTAGCCCTAGTACAGAGTTAATTACCATGACAACCAACACATAGGTTTTGTTTTAAAGAGTTGACTCAGCTGGGTTAGTCTGAGAGTTAATCAGCTTTCAAACAATTAACCTGTAATGGATAAGTGTTCTGTCCAGGGTGAGTCAATGACTCTCATCTGCTCAACACTACAGAAACCGGAGATAAGCACCGAGCCTATGAGCCATTTAGGTTCAAAAAAGTATTTAGCTCACTTTACTGTCAACATAAAACAAGGAGCATTTTGACAGTTGTAACCTTTGCTAAGCCTTGAAAAAAATACTTTGACTTTGCATTTTGACTTCCAATGAAAAATAAAGAACTGCAATCACAATGTAAAATTGTTGTAATCCTTTTGTTGTAGCTACTAAATTGTAATTATAGTAATCGATAATAATATCTTATTACTTATGTTTGGCACTCTCCATTGAAAGATGCTCATGTGCACACTAATTACAATAAGTGAAATTAATAAAAAAAAACTATAATCCATTTGAATAAACTTTTACAGTACAATAAAATGTACTGAATATAAATACTTATCAAAATAACAGACTTTGTTGTTTCTGTACCTGAGTTATTTATTTGATGATAAATATATCTTTGAACAAGTTGTGCGACAGCTTGTGCAGCAATATCATCAACCAAACTTTCTCCCCCTGACAGACTGCTGTCAATCTTACTGTCATCATTTCCTCTCTCCTCATTGTTCAACTTCACTCTAACTTCTGACAGCACTTGCAGTGTTACTTTTGTTCTAGCCAAAGTAAATAAGTCTTGAAGAAACTCTTCCACACATTCATCTGTTCCTTCATTTTGTATTTTCTCAATGCCATATAGCTCCAGCACAACAGCAAATTGTCTTTCAGACAAGTGAGGATTCTGAAGCAAGCATTGTTTTAGGGTCCGTTTTGCTTTTCCAAGAGTTTGAAAAGATAATAATTGACTGCCGAGAAAAATGTCCTCTGATTTGTTGAAGTTGGCAAGGTATCTATCCAGTTTATTTGCAAGTAATGGCTTGCTCTTTAGTTTGCAATAAACCTGCAAACAAACAGAAGTAGGTTAGCAAGCTTAACTGAGACGTTTCTTTTCTAGATAATTTTATTGAGCTTTACTACCCTTGGTTTACAAATTCATGATACTTAGCAAAATTCTTCATCTACTTTGTCTCACAATGGAAGTAGCTGAGGACCCTTCTTCAGGTGATTTGTAGGCTGTGAAGCAGCTGGGTATTGGATCATTAAAAGTAAAGTGGTGCATTTATATAGCACCCTTTCCATATCGATGCTCAAAGGCACTTTATAATGATCAATTTACCCCCAGCGGACCTGAAGCATATATTGGTGCAATTAACAGCTGCTTCAAAGCGGTGCATGCACTCTGTGAAATGTGTGCAGTGTGTTGAGAGGGACTGCCATCTGTTTGAAGTTTACATAACGTTGCAAGCTCAACCTTGGGTATTTCAATGCTGAGCATACTGTTTAATATACTATGTAGAAACTTTTTCCGAGCATGCATGAGCATGCAAAACGACTTTTTTTTTACCAACAATAAATAATGCAAAAGCTGTACCACAAACACAAGACAATTATGACCCAAATAGTATAGTGCGGCTAAGTTTCCGTACTCACCCATACTTAATTATGCATATGATGCTACTGAACTTCAGACCAAAATACCGAAAATTCTCGAAATCACCAAGCATAATTAAGTATGGCTGAAGACGGGAATTTTATCACGACAAGTAAGATGTTGAAAAACTGGCTGGGGCCGAATGGGTTAAAGGAAATATTGGAAATTATCTGAAAAATATGTTTATTATGTTCTACATCACTAACACACCCACCTCTTCAAAATATTTGGCCCATTTGTAAGCCCTTCGAAAAGCTTCCCCGTCCCACTGTTGCACAGCCTCGCACCTTGCCATACACAGCACATTCACAAAAGCATGTGTGTTTTTCAAAACTTCGTTCATTCTAATACTTTCTTGTCTTCTCGCAATTTTGATTTAAGGAGTTTTTGGTCGTAGTGTCAAAACGTCGGCGTCTCAAAATGGCGGTTTTTTTAAACTGGTGTCCAGTGAAACTCCAAAATTCACCAGAACGAGGCTGAGAATGGATACCATACAGTTGCAGGGGTTTCTCAGGGAAGTATTCTCGGGTCTTTGTTCTTCCTGTGGCCTATTTATATTTTTAATTTTGGTTCAGTCTGTACAACTGATTGAGCGAAACTATAATCAGCTTGCAGTTGAGGTATGGGCATGGCCTCTAAATTCTAGTAAAACTAAAGCTATGCTGATCACCACTCCAAGAAAACTTGGTACTCTGCCAACTCAGTCTCTCAATATTGCAGTCAATGATAGTGTTGTGGAACAAATGTGGGAAGCTAAAATACTGGGTGTAACTTTTGACTTCACCCTTAATTGAGAGCCTTTCCAAGAAACTAAACAACCGCATCTTCTTGTTTCGTAGAATAAAACCCGACCTTACTAGAGAGGGCTCCTAACACTATTACGGCGCATGTATCCGGCGACAAAGTTTCCCTCAAAGTGCGAAAAAATTTATAACAGCGGCGACATGATCAAGTGCATTGGGCGCAAGGCAAAATATACTTGGATAAGCTTTTTCAAAGACATCGATGAAAGAAATAAAATGACTTCAATTTCAAAGAGCGTTCACAAAAAACTAGAAGGCCAAATACAAGGAACCCAAGGGATTTTAGAATTATATGCACAGCCAACCAAACAAATTGTTTCGCTAGAACAACGAAGCGAAGACGTGCTTCAGTAAACGTGGTATTCCGGAATTTTCGTTTAATATACTCGAGTTAAGTTTTTTTGTGCTTGCACTGGTTACTGTTTCTTCTTCTTTACATCTCTGGACTGCTCATTTTGATTAAACTAATGACAGCCTTTGTTGCTTTCTACAACAGCATCCTTGGCTTCAACAGCAAGAACTTTCGTTTTGCTGCTCCTTTTCTTCGACATCGGTCGTCTTTTTGATGTATCATCCCAGGGTTTTTTCTCGATTTGTTGGGCCATCCCGATAGGCAAGGCTGCCACACAGTTATAAAAGGGGGGAAAGCAACTTCACTCCCAAAATCCAGTTTCTACGAGTTCTAAACGGCTGCACCTAGCTCGAGCTATTATAACAAACTAACACGCGCAATAAACGTGCAATTTGATATCGCGCGAAGTAGAAGGCGTGAATAGCGGTTTAACTTCCGGCAAAATTTTTCTACTTCGAATTATCGAAATCTCGTTCTGTATCGTATTTTTTCGCCATCTTAAATCTTTACCTCTTGTCCATCCGTATGGCTAATAATCTAATTTTGGCAATTTCCTTCGGTTTCAAACTGAAGAGTAACCTCAACAGAACTGTACCTCCCAAAAAAACCCCTTCTTTTTTGACATGTCCAAAAAAATCACTATGGGTCACTTCATGGGACCGACCGCTTACATAGTTTATCGAAACATGAATTATGAATTCGTGTGACGACAAACTTTTGATTTGGGTCATTTTAGTTAAAATTACTTTAATATGCTAAGCACTGCTCCAGTCAGTGTACTCCAAAAATATTCTATCCAACAAAAGATTTGACTTTTAAAAGGCTTCTATGAAAGAATATGGAATTATGATTGTGAATCATTCTCGAACTTCCACAATGGACTCGATTTGTTCGCTCGCTTGCCTTAAGTACTTATTCCTTAGTTTCTAACCTGTTGAAATTTTCAATCCATCGTGAAATTGAAAATACAATATTGCCCCGCTAATTTATCAGTCTTCAGGACCAAAAACAGACTCCTTGTTGGTTGTTATCATTTTTTATTGAAAAAGAACCCCTCCAAAGCAGAAGTAAAGTTCTCCTCAAACTTCCTCTAGCTTACAGCATCAGGCTCTCCTGCACAAATCTAGTAAAATTCATTTATTAAAGTTAGAGCTGCTTCAAGATTTTGCCAAGGATCCCTCGTGCTTACTTCTCAAATGAATTATAATTTGTGGTTTAACTTTAACATCACGCAAATGTTAACTTAAGTAAAAATTTCAAATCTAGCAACTCAAATAACTCCTAAAGGGATCCATGGGGAAAAACTCTCAAAGGCATACAAGATTTGTCATAAAAACTACAGGCTGCAAGCAATGGCGTCAATCTCCTCGGTGAGTTTTTCTCTCTTGATCTTGTTAACATTCTCGTTATCCACGTAAGCCTGCTTGTTCATCCGGCCACTGACGACCTTCTCCGCCATGGCGATAGCTTGATCCTGGAGAACCTTGCGCTCATGTTCCTTTCGCTGCAGCTCAGCGATCTACCACAAAGAAATATACATCAATTATAATAATTTTATTACTGAGTGCATACAAAGAGAGAATCGTTTTACTTCAGTGGATAAACCTTGCTTAACAAGGATCTTTAATGTTTTCAATTTTCTAGAGTGGTTCTAACAAATTTGTAGTTTTTCGAAATCTACCAGTGCTCGATCTTAACTTTTTTTACTGCAAGCCTGCTGGCTAGTAGACATGAAATTTTACTAGCTCAAAAGGATGTCAAGGTAGCCAAGTCTAGAATGGGATAGAAACAGAAAATACTTGTATCAATATCCTTGAGTTGTTTTCCTTTTCTTTGCTGAATTTTCAACGGGTTTGAAAAACGACGTCAGCTTTTGCATGATAAAAGAGCTATTTAAAAATGTTACCCGCCCATGTGTGGAAAACAAAAGAAAACATGGCGGCCTACAAAACGACGCGAGGAACCTGATAACTAGTACTCAAGCTCTTACCAGCTTAACTCAGGAGTAAAGAACCCTGGGGCGGGATTCGCGATCCGATCGTCGTTGCACGATTTTTTTGATAGTTAGTTGAAGCTTTCAACATGGAATATTCATATCAGAAATGAAAGGATGGGAATCGAAAGTTTGCTACAAATGATTTATTGGTCCAAAGGCTAGTAGCTTTCATGATTTACTAGCCCAACTGCACTTTTTAGTGGTCCTAGGCTAGTGGACCACAGCAAAGGTCGAGCACTGTCTACTGCCAACCCCTAACCTCCAGATGTATTTATGCCAAACTTGGACTGCTGATGTGTATCTCGAGATTGATAGATCATCAGTCCGCTCAAATTCATTCGAAGGTTATAGATTGGCAAAAGATTATAAAAAAAATGTTTAATGGAACCAACAGTGACTGTCGTCAACAGTTGAAATCATTAAAGATTAATATCTGGAGAACCATAAAAGATTTTGATAAAAAAATTTTCACCTCTATTACTCAGTTTGCAAGATAGCAACCTTGAAAATAATATGTTAACTTTGTTGATCTTAAATGGGTCATTTGAATTAAACTGAGGAACTTAACTTTGCACCTTGAATTAAGGTGAGTTTTTTTTCCTGATTGAAGGGCCTAATGCAAAAACGATGAAGTGACTGTATGAAACACTAAATTCTCCCAATGATTATCAAGAGATAACATGGTAATGTAGGGACAATTGAAAACTACATCAAAAGTCACTTGCATTGTTTTTTCCACTAGACCCTTCAGTGCACATACTGTAGTTCTTACTGTACAGTTATGTCTATGCCTACCTTGTCGGCAGCTTCATGCTGCTCCTTGTTCAAAGCATTCTGATTCTGAGTGATATGGTTGCTGATTGAGCGGTAATCTCCATCAAGCTTCTTGCGGGCAGTAGCAAAGCTAGCCGAGTCCTTGCCTGACTTGAATTTGTTGATTGCATCAGCATAGAAGTTGTAAAGACCATTTCGGCGATCAAGTAAGCGCAGCACCTCCTCGATCTGGCCAGCTGCTCGCATACGGGCTTCACTAGCTTCATCCTAAATACCAACAGACAAAATATGAGTACATGCACCAGTGTATGGAGCTGAAGATTTTCCCCCTAAAACTATTTAATGTATCAAATAAAAACCAATGCCAACTAAAAGACTTTGAACAAAATTAGTTTTCAGTGTACCTGAAAAAATGCTATGCAGCTGTAAAACCAGCTATCACCATTACTTAATCCAATATTTTAATGAAAGTTTTTTATACTAATAAGTAGATCAATTCATTCTAGATATCCTTTACATTTGAAGTTGAAAAAATGTGGTCGTTCAGCTCTTGTCATTCACTACCTTTAAGCTGTTTCATGTGCACAGCAGTGTACTGTATATGTTAGGGGTCTTCTGCTAACAGTTCTTCCTACAACCAAAATGTATTTTACTTTATGCTTTTAAGTGTTAGATCTAAGAGAAATAGTGCTAGCAACCATCACAAATTAAGAAAAAAATTGTCAGTAAATTTTGTACTTGTTCAACTCACCTTGCTGATGGCAAAATCCAAGCGAACATATATGATCACAAGCATGAAGAGCAAGTAGAAAGCACCGACTACAAGCAGAGGTTCTTGCAAAAGCAAAGTCTTGTTGAATGAATAGTGCAGCTATAATGTCAAAACAAAGACATTGTCAGTTTATCAAACAAATTACAGGATTGATACAAAAATTATTGTTAAAAGAGACTTGAAAAAGATCTTGTGCACGCTGATGCCAAAATAGTGTTTCTCTGCACTAAACGAGGCTCGGTGGTGGTGCTTACTTGCTATGTACAGTGTAAGGAACAGTCCAGTGAATAAACATGGTTAAACAGACATGATGAATTGCTGAATTACAAAAACTACAGTTAAATCGATCCAAAACTCCTGTGATCTCATGATTAGATTTGATAAATAAATTATCAATGTCTAAATGAAGTTGAGAAGCTGACATTTCAAGCATTAACAAGGCCCAGTCAGTGATGCTCAGTTGAAGGGCTAACGCTTGAAACATCAGCTTCTCAACTTCATTTACAGCGTTGATAATTTATTTATCAAATCTAATCACGAGTTTATTTCTACTCGCCGATGCATTGAACAGTTTTTTTAAAAACTATTCACCTTGAATCCTGTGATCTCACATAGCATATTTCACCAACAACTTTCACTTTGGTGCACTTGTGACATACCGGTAATCTTGTATAACAACCATTAAACTAAAGTTCAACCAGACATCAGGACAAGTCGCAGAAAGTTACCATGAAATAAAGAATCACACTTATGATATTGTCAAGACGTATAAAGTTGTAGAAAAAAAGCCTTAGAACAGACCAAGGTTGCCAATCAAGTCATGTTGGACTCATTAATACCGTTGCAGTAAATTAAAACTTGTCTGAAAGACCAACTACGACATTTCAAGATCTAACAGTACCCTAAGGAGTACTCTTCTTGACCCAAAAAGCAACAAAAATAAAAACAAGACTTTTTAAGGGTTGACAACACTCTACCTCAAAGTCAACAATGTGTTGCTCCATCAAACTGCGCTTGTTGATAACAACAACTGGCCGCCCAACAGTATCCAGGTAAGTATGGTGCAACTCTTGCTTGCCAAGGGTGTAGTCAGTGAAAGGAGCTTTAAAATGAATGTCCCTGAACAGAAAACAAAACTGTTACATTTACTACCAAAACCTAATCACTATCAAAAATAAAATTAATATAGACAATCAGAATCAACTGTGAGTTTGAATGCGAGTAAAAGTTTTTCCCAAAATTATCACACTGGTGACTAGTACTGGAATAGTGAAGAAAACATGCCATCCTGAACATTGTATTGCTAAAATCCCAGTACACATCAAGAGTTTTAATGCAAAACTCATTGTAAACAGTATGACGGCAATTTTGCAACAAAACAACTGATGATGATGTGATTTTCTTGCAACTTCTGGCAAGTGCAGTTTGGCGAATGGGAAATGGTATAGCTAAGTGGTGAGAGGAACAGATGGCATTGGAAGGTACATATAAAAAGTGTCTGATAACAAACTCAAAGTCTTTTCAAAACTATGAAGCTTAAAATCTATAGAGGCTTTGCACGGTCACGTGACTTTGAGACATTTTGTAAAAGATTTGGAGTTTTGACACTTCTATGGCT
>JAOBAT010137542.1:0-11836 GCA_026413305.1 Hydrozoanthus tunicans | reverse complement strand
CTTTAAAACTATGTTGTACACTGGTTGATGTATTTTCAGTATGAAAATGCGAACATTCTGGTTTGGGAAAAGCGAAACGCCGCAGAACAATGGGAGGTTGCCTAGTTCTTACACGGACCATTACTTAACAATTATCCCTCGAGCCCGTATGGGCTAGAAGCCAATAGCCCATGAGGCCGCAGGTCGTTGGTCAAAAATCAGAAGTAAAAAATATCTTTTTAAAACTCTAAAATTAATTTTTTAATATTTACGACAAATATGATCACGCGCCATCGCTACTCGTAGGCTATCACTAATAGCCTATGAGTAGCGTAGCCAATCAGAATGCAGCATTCATGACAGACCAATAGCATGATTTTACTAAATATATATAAATTAAGTGCTTTGTTACGGAGTTTTCCATTAGATGGAGAGCAATAGCTCGTGCCTCTGTTTATATAATGCAACGAAGCGTTGTAATTTATGCATCACTGAGAAATTCTTTATTATATGCAAACCCTGAACAAAAGAAACTAACTAGCAAGTGCTTGCCGTCATTCAAACAAATTCTTACTAAGAAATATGTAAAGTTAGCCTTTTTACAAGACCAACGTAGCCGATCTGTTAATGCACCTGACGAGAGAGAGCCAACAAGTACTCTCTTGAAACAACGTTGTAGTGCGTAAATGTGATCGAATCTTTGTTGTTTTTATAACTTTTACATTAAGTGCTTTGTTATATATTTAGACTTTCCCTTTTGCATACTCGGTGATGTGTCGGCGGGCGGGCAACAACTGCGCAATTGTACCCCGGTCGGGATACGTTTGAATTTGATCAGGGGCACGTGACCAAGAATCAACCAATCACAGTGCTCATTTTATTGTGTGAAATTCTAGGTATGCAACAATAGCAGAGGTAGTAGCATTGGCATAAGAGACATAATGTAGTAGTATGTAGTAATGACAAATTTTATCTTGCTGTGGTAGTAGTTGGGTGTTTGTAATGGTATGGTTATAGTAATGAAGTTAGACGGAGTTTGTGGCAGTAAGATGAAGTCTAGTAGACGTCTTTCGAAAATGGTTGTCGAACAGGGTTAGGACTGGGAACAAGTGCATATAAGTGTGGTCACAATCACCTCATTAGTAAAAGAAACTGAAATTAAGTCTACTCTGCATAATCTTGTGTGTCAAAATACGTACCTCACCGTGTAAGTTGAGTTCCCAATTGAGCAGTTCTAAAGTAAAACGCGATGAGTGATCTAGAGATTGAGCAGAATGCTACAGGCGCGCTGCCGGTTTACTAGTAAGGTGTTTACGACATCGCTTACTTGACTTTGTTCCCACTCCTAGGCCAGTTTTGTTAGCCATTTTTGTAAGGTGTCTATTAGTTTACTGAAATACAAAAATGACATACGAAAGCGGCACTTTAAACAGCCCTTTTAGTGGTAGTGTCTTGATGGTATAGCAGTCATAGCAGATTTAGTCGTTCTAAGTAGTAAGGTGTTTACGACATCGCTTACTTGACTTTGTTCCCACTCCTAGCGTCAATTAGTTTATTGAAATACAAAAGAAAAAAACATACGAAAGCGGCACTTAAAAAATTCCTTGCAGTGCCTTGATGGTATAGTACTTTTAGTAGTTCTAGTTTAGTAGTTCTAGGTAGATTTAGTAGTTTTAAGTAGTCGTTGATGTACTACTTGTTAAACGTACCTGAATAGGTCTTGGGAGTCTGTTGCTTTTAGTGAAAGAAACAACGCTCCACAGAAAGCAATGAAGACCACAGCAAACACAACAATGAATCGAGACAGGTCTCGATAAATAATCTTCGCCAAAGTCTTGGTGTACAAACCAGTTGTCCTATGTTAAACGAAATGTTTTTGAAAAACCAAGCTTTACTCTGAACCGTTAGTTACTATATCTGCTAAAAATAAGAAAATACCATAAGCATTACAAGCACTGTTATCTTTATCAAGATCATCATTATTATTATTATTAAGTACTACTATTATTATTTTTATTATCATTACTGTCAATAGTTTGATAATTAAAAAAACCCCAAAGCATCAAGGTTGACCATGATTCTTTAAAAAAGTTGACGAAACCTTGGAAATTTAAAGTGACCATGTATTTGTCTTTCTTCAAGACCGCAGATTGAGTATTCGACGTCTCTACACATGTACAGTCAGTAGCTGAAACTTTTTCGTTTAATCGTCACTTTTGATACCTAAACATTTAACAGAAAAAAACATCTACTCGATGCGAACATTGTTTCAGGATGGATAAAAACTGTGAAACGAATTCTGTTGTTTCAAAATCTTTTTTTCTCAGAAAAAGAAATCTGCAAGTGCTTCTAACAGAAACTGAAACCACAACTCTCTGGTTACCGGTCAGACAATGAATTATTTCACCGCCTCGATTTACTGAACCAGGACATAACTGAACATTATATCCGGTGTTCCATCTACAGAACCAAGTCAAGTGACCTGTTCCCCATGCGAGTTCCTGTAGCTCAGTGGGTAGAGCGTGTGATCGTTAACCAGAGGGTCATGCATCAGGGCTCCCGTATCTCAATGGGTATAGCAACTGGTCTGTAATCAGAACGTCGTGGGTTTGGAAACTGGAAGAGTTTTCTTCCGTAAAAAACAAGTTTGTAACAATATAATTCCTTTGACAGAATAATACCTTCTAGCTCCATAACAAATAGGCACTGGTTTGAACTTACCTTGTAACACAGGAAAACTTGAAAACCCTTATGAAGTTAAAGAGAAACCCAAGAGAAGCAAGCACCCACTGCGCTTTGACGCCAGAAGCTCGCATTGGAATCACAATTAGAATTAAAAGCAGCCCCAGCCAGTCCATCACGTTAAAAAACAAGTTATGGAAGTCCTTGTAATACTGTTTTCCTTCTCTGAAAAGCGAGAATAAGCAGGAAAGAGCATTAGACACAACCATATACTTGGGAGGCTTGCTTTTCTTAAAAAATTGAGGTTTTTTGAGCCTAAACCTGAGCTTAGCAAAGGTCTTCTGAAAATTCATCAGATCATATTTGCAGAACAACGAATCCAGATTAAGGCTTAGGTGGTGCAATTGAGGTACTTAAGACTAGTTGTGGGTGATACCAACAACGGCAATGACAAAAAAAAACAAAGACATGCAGAACTTTACAATAGCAGAACTAGTTTTCAGAAGAATAGCTTTTTATACTCTCTTAGCCTTTGAGCTAACCGCCCGGTTAGTAGCGTGATTTTATGGTGAGCAATAGTAAATGATAGTTACTTTTGTATTTGATCAAACTCCGCCACAATATAGAAAACAACGAAGAGGATGGAAATAACTTCACACAGGGCCCTCAAACGATCTCCATGGTTGGTGTACTTGTTGGGATCCGCTCGGGTGGAGCCGTAAATGAGAGCATAGGATAACACGGTTAAAAAGAACGCGTAACACAGAACTTGAAGGCTGTGAAAAGAAGAAGTAAAACTCTTAAGATAACCAATGTTCGGAAATAAAGCGTGTATATGACCCTTAGAGTCGAGTACAATGGCAAAGGAATACAAAATATGATAACACCATCAACATTTTTTTTCAACCATATGACGACAGGTTTTCATTTCAGGTTATAGGTATGGTACCAAGCAGGGTTAATCTGCCGAGCGGCAATTAAATGCATAAAGGCGAATTTCTGCTGACGTCATTGCTTGCATTCTGCTTCATTAGCGTACAACTTTTAAGTTGGAGAAAGAACAAAAATAAACAATATCTGACTTCTAAACTTGAGAAATATATAACTAGTGAACGAGTTTTGGGTTCTATAAGTGTATTTTCGAAGAAGATTTCACTACTCAAAAATTGCAAAAAAGCTGGAGGCAAGAACGATAATGAGCCATACATTCTTGAAAAAACTACACAGCATATTAATCTCATGTTTTCAGAGAAAATTGTTTTGACGAAGATACGTTTCATTACTCAGAAGGTTTGTTTCTGTAGCTGAATGGGAAAGAATAGTTTGTACGCTAATGAGGCAAAAAAGGTTAACAAATTAAAGCTCGTCCATAGATACATGATCAATTATCAATGTGTAAAATTTATACTAACTATCACAGCCTACAAAAATAAAGACAAACCGTCATCCAGTCTACATGCTTGACTAGCAGTAGCAATCGAAACGTCTGGTTCATTAAGTTACGAACGAAATCGTGAGACGATCAAATATATGTAGGAATACCGTTTTAATACTAATTTTCCGAATGATAAAGCTTTTTCATTTTAGCAAAAATTTTAATGTTCATACACAAGATTCATTCTCAGGTAAAAGGTTTGAAACTTTGGATATATAGTTGAATTCTTTAAAGTTGAAAGCTCAGAAAAAGCAGGAACAGAAAAGAAATTAACCAGTGACTCGGCTCCCCATGTGAGTCTCTGTAGCTCAGAGGGTAGAGCATCTGACCGGCAATCGCAGGATTGCGGGATCGATTCCCGTCAGCACGTGAATTTTTTCAGAGCTTTTAACTTGTAAATCAATAATATCTTCAACTCAGATCCATTCTAATTGATTAAAAAACAATAGTAAATTAACAAGTGACATGACAAATGATGATGTGGCACGAAAAGATTTCCCGCAGCAAGAATTGAACAAAATCATGCAGTTTTAGTATGACTATTTCCTACCTGAAAAGAAAGTGAGCGTATTGGGACCATTTTCTTGACACTAACATTCGAACTACCGGATGTTGAATTGCTCCCTATAAAAGAACAAAAACTGAGAACGTAATCAAAGTGCCCAGTGGGATTAAAATACATAATTAAAGACGTGCATAAACAAAAAATGGTAGGCATTTAGAATATCTAAATCATGTAACATCATTAACCTTTTTATCTTAGCCCTAGAACGCATGAAAAAAAAAGTTACACGAAGACATTAGAGCAGAAGGGGAAGCTTTATCGGACCCTCGTCTAATTTCAAAAGTATGCAACCACTTGCCTAGAAACTTGGTATGTGTTTGTGTCACGTGCACTTCCAATTAAGCGTAGTGATGTGGCAACTAATTGATTTCCATTGACAACACTACCAAGTGTAAAATCGGTGTTTTTAATGATATTCATCTCATCGATATAAAACTGATGAAAAACTTAACATTATCATTCGACCAGTTTCCACGGCAACGACAGCAAACAAAATGTCATAACTGCAAAACTGTAGAAAACCAAACGGTTACTGAGTTGAGAGTGTTAAGAATAATAACATTTTAATTGGCAAGGTAGTTCCACATGATCAACTAACTCATCTTTTAAATAATAATTACGTTGTCATAACCAAACAACCAAAAAGGCATAACTCAACACAAGTTTCGGAATTTTAAATTGGTACGTTCCAAGCTAGAATTAAAGGTTACAAAATCGCACTTCTAGGAAAAAATAATGAATACCTAAAATACACACGAATAACAAAATACGTTCCAGGGGACGAGAGTTCAAATCTAACTAGAGTAATATTTGTAACTATTTTGCTAAATAAGATTCTTTACAAAGCATTAAACATTCATTCAACATAATCTTACCTTTGTAGCTCAGTGTTTAAAGTACTAGTCTAGTAAACCAGACGTCGAGAGTTCAATTCTTTCTAAAGGCTTTTTCGTCATTTTTCTTGTCGTTTGAGAAATATATCTAGAAAGTGTTTCACTGGTCTAGTGAACCAGGGGTCAATAGTGCAAATCTCGGAAGGAGCTTTTTGATCGTTTTTCTTTTGCGTTGGAGAATATCTAGAAAGTATTTCACATTATTTGAACTTTATCTTATGTCAACAGCTTCTGTAGATCAGTAGTTAGAGCACTGGTCTTGTAAACCAGGGATCGAGAGTTCAATTCTCTCTAGCGGCTTTTTTGTCGTTTTTCTTTCCTGTTTCGGAATATCTAGAAAATGATTCACATTATTTGTACATAATCTTTTGCCAACAGCTTCTGTAGCTCAGTGGCTAGAGCACTGGTCTTGTAAACCAGGGGTCGAGAGTTCAATTCTCTCCAGAGGCTTTTTTGGTAGTTTTACTTTTCTGTTGGAGAAAATCTAGAGAGTATTTCACATTATTTGAACTTTATCTTATGTCAACAGCCTCTGTAGCTCAAAAGCTAGAGCACTGGTCTTGTAAACCTAGGGGCGAGAGTTCAATTCTCCCAGAGGCTTTTTGATAGTTTTCCTATTCCGTTGGAGAATATCTAGAAAGCATTTCACATTATTTGAGCTTTATCATATGTCAACAGCCTCTGTAGCTCAGTGGATAGAGCACTGGTCTAGTAAACCAGGGGTCGAGAGTTCAATTCTCCCAGAGGCTTTTTGGTAGTTTTCCTATTCCTTTGGAGAATATCTAGAAAGCATTTCACATTATTTGAACTTTATCATACGTCAACAGCCTCTGTAGCTCAGTGGTTAGAGCACTGGTCTTGTAAACCAGCGGTCGAGAGTTCAATTCTCTATAGAGGCTTTTTGGTAATTTTCTTTTTCCGTTGGAAAATATCTAGAGAGTATTTCACATTATTTGAACTTTATCTTATGTCAACGGCTTCTGTAGATCAGTGGTTAGAGCACTGGTCTTGTAAACCAGGGATCGAGAGTTCAATTCTCTCTAGCGGCTTTTTTGTCGTTTTTCTTTCCCGTTTCGGAATATCTAGAAAATGATTCACATTCTTTGTACATAATCTTTTGCCAACAGCTTCTGTAGCTTAGTGGCTAGAGCACTGGTCTTGTAAACCAGGGGTCGAGAGTTCAATTCTCTCCAGAGGCTTTTTTGTCGTTTTTCTTTCCTGTTTCGGAATATCTAGAAAATTTCACATTCTTTGTACATAATCTTTTGCCAACAGCTTCTGTAGCTTAGTGGCTAGAGCACTGGTCTTGTAAACCAGGGGTCGAGAGTTCAATTCTCTCCAGAGGCTTTTTTGGTAGTTTTACTTTTCTGTTGGAGAAAATCTAGAGAGTATTTCACATTATTTGAACTTTATCTTATGTCAACAGCTTCTGTAGCTCAGTAGCTAGAGCACTGGTCTTGTAAACCTAGGGGCGAGAGTTCAATTCTCCCAGAGGCTTTTTGATAGTTTTCCTATTCCGTTGGAGAATATCTAGAAAGCATTTCACATTATTTGAGCTTTATCATATGTCAACAGCCTCTGTAGCTCAGTGGATAGAGCACTGGTCTAGTAAACCAGGGGTCGAGAGTTCAATTCTCTCTTGAGGCTTTTTGGTAGTTTTTCCTTTCAATTGGAGAATATCTAGAAAGCATTTCACATTATTTGAACTTTATCATATGTCAACAGCCTCTGTAGCTCAGTGGTTAGAGCACTGGTCTAGTAAACCAGAGGTCGAGAGTTCAATTCTCTATAGAGGCTTTTTGGTAATTTTCTTTTTCCGTTGGAAAATATCTAGAGAGTACTTCACCTGATTTGAACTTTATCTTATGTCAACAGCCTCTGTAGCTCAGTGGTTAGAGCACTGGTCTAGTAAACCAGGGGTCGAGAGTTCAATTCTCTATAGAGGCTTTTTGGTAATTTTCTTTTTCCGTTGGAAAATATCTAGAGAGTACTTCACCTGATTTGAACTTTATCTTATGTCAACAGCCTCTGTAGCTCAGTGGTAAGAACACTGGTCTTTGTAAGCTAGGGATCGAGAGTTCAATTCTCTCCAGACGCTTTTTGGTAATTTTCCTTTTCCGTGGGAGAATATCTAGAAAGTATTTCACATTGTTTGAACTTAATCTTATGTCAAGCGTCTCTGTGGCTCAGTGATTAGAGTACTCGTCTAGTAAACCAGGGGTTGAGAGTTCAATTCTATCTAGAGGCTTTTTGCTAATTTTCCTTTTCCGTTGGAGAATGTCTAGAAGGTATTTCACATTATTCAAACTTTATCTTAAGTGAACAGCCTCTGTAGCTCAGTGGTTAGAGCACTGGTCTTGTAAACCAGGGGTCGAGAGTTCAATTCTCTCTAGAGGCTTTTTTTTCTTTTTTCTTTTCCGTTGCGGAATATATAGAAAATATTTCAAATTATTTGAACATAATCTTACGTCAACAGCCTCTGTAGCTCAGTGGTTAAAGTGCTGGCCTAGTAAACCAGGGGTCGAGAGTTTAATTCTCTCCAGAAGCTTTTTTTGTCGTTTTTTTTTTCCGTTTCGGAATATCTAGAAAAAGATTCACATTATTTGAACATAATCTTATGTCGACAGCCTCTGTAGCTCAGTGGTTAGAGCACTTGGCTAGCAATTCTCCCTAGAAGGTTTCGGTCGTTTTCCTTTTCCGTTGCAGAATATCTAGAAAGTATTTCACCTTATTTGAATTTTATCTTATGTTAATGGCCTCTTTAGCTCAGTGGCTAGAGCACTGGTCTTGTAAACCAGGAGTCGAGAGTTCAATTCTTTCTAGAGGCTTTTTCGTGGTTTTTCTTTTCCGTTGGAGAAGATATAGAAAGTATTTGATATTATTTGAACTTGATCTTATGTCAACAGCCTCTGTAGCTCAGTGGTTAGAGCACTGGTCTAGTAAACTACGGGTCGAGAGTTCAATTCTCTCCAGAGGCTTTTTGGTAGCTTTCCTTTTCCGTTCGAGAATATCTAGAAAGTATTTCACTTTATTTGAAATTAATCTTATGTCAACAGACTCTGTAGCTCAGTGGTTAGAGAAAAGGGCTCAAGGCATTTTTGCCGGTTTTGTTTTCCGTTGCGGAACATCTAGAAAGTATTTGACCTTATTTGAACTTAATCGTATGTCAACAGCCTCTGTAGCTCAGTGGTTAGAGCACTGGTCTAGTAAACGTGGGGTCGAGAGTTCAATTCTCTCTAGAGGCTTTTTCGTCGGTTTTCTTTTCCGTTGCGGAATGTCTAGAAAGAATTTCGCATTATTTGAACTTAATTTCATGTCAACAGCCTCTGTAGCTCAGTGGTTAGAGCACTGGTCTATAAACCAGGGGTCGAGAGTTCGTTCTCTGTAGAGCTTTTTTGGAGGTTTTTTTACTACTGCAGATTAACTACAAACGTTAAAATCCTAATTTCGTCGCAGTGTGTGTAGCTCAGTGGTCTAGTAATCACGGGGATTAACAGCAACAGTTTCTTGTCATTTTTCTGCCCTTATTATTTTTTTTGTATGCGTTGTTTACAATATGAAAATCGTAATTGTTCCAAAGAACCTCACCATAGGCTTTATGGGGGGTGCAATCCCTTTTTACTTTCTGTACATATTTTGGGTTTTTTTTTTTTCCATCAGAGCATTGCCAATGAAGGTTTTAACGAATTGCTTATGGCGTGTCATATCTTATTCAGTTTATCATGGTTAACTAACAACCTAAAGTGAGTCACATTCAAACCTCTTTACTACCAATAAACCCCTTTACCTTGTTGTCACTTTCTGCAATGTAGTGAAGGGCAGACTTGGAGGACTGTTTGAATAGAGGATTGTTGGCTTCGTTGATCTTAGGTGGGTGTCCTTGTTCATCAGCATCCAGTACGTGATACAGGAAGTGGTAATTGAGAGGATCATCCGGGACACTGCTCCACGCACCCTCGATTCCTTGTTCTTCAGCCTTGCTGCCATATCGTTCCTTCTTCTCGGGAAGGTAAGGCCACTGAGGGTTGATCAGGCAGTCTAGAACAGCCACTACGGTTTTCTACAGAAGACAATTTACAGACAAAACGGCCTTAAAAGGGCTATGAAAACAGTTACACGAAGTGGCTGGCAAGGCTTAAAACACTTCAGTGTAAACTAACTAAAAGATAGGGCAAAGGCTATAGTATTGTTTTAGGTTGCTGATTGAAGAAACGAGCCCTGTCGAGAACAAGATCTTTCCCAATAGTGCCCGTTAAAGTGGTGATTTTTCCGATGCCATCCCAGCTTAGCACTTATTCCCAAGCTTAAGTCTTATCAAATCATTGTTGCATGCTTCAAACATTCAAACCGAATGATCCACAAGAAGTAGTTTCTGTAGCGAATGAGTAACTCATTGCCTCTCGGCGATTGTCTGTCTGCAGTCTGGGGGTCTGGGAAAAACATGCATAAATTATTGAGGCAAATTGACATAAAATATTAGGTGGATTTCAGGGCCCCAGAGCCCCCAAAACTATGGAAGGGGGGGTGGTCAACTCCGAAATTAAAACACCAGATCTTGATGTAAGTTAAACTTTCTAAACTAGTTGGCAATTTGCATGTTTTTAGAAATACAAAAAAAATTCCCTTACACTCTCTTATACGGTAGCTCTTAGTTATATATTAGCTAATACTAAGTACATGAAGTCTGTTTTACGTGTACGAAGATTTAAAGATGCGTAAAGAAGTCAAATTTTACGTCTGGGAAGCCTGTGGTGTGGTTATTAATTAATGTTTAGTTAATCAGAAGCAGCGGAAGAGAACAATAAAAACAGAATTAGTTAAGTTTTTCTTCAAAAGTTTTCATGGTAGTTGTTTTACTATTCTATAAATCTAAATTCTTGAGGCAATGCGGCCTATTAGGGAAAAGGTCGAAACAACGGTACTTCCTAGGAACCCAATTTAGGGGGGTGGGGTATTATGTGCCGCCACCCACCACCTTTTTTCAAAAAAACTGAATTTCAGGAGCAAATATCAAGTTTAATAAAATAGAAATTGATAAAGTGCTTGCACCAACGCCTTCTTTGTAGAGAGAAGAGTCTATAATACAATAAAAAACCAATACCCCATAATCAGGTTTTGAGAAATTGAGCTCTGAAAAGTGGGGAGGGGTGGAGTAGGGGGGTATGTGCCGCCACCCACCACCTCCCCTGACAAAATTGGGCTCCTTAAAAATACCATTGTTTTGACTTCTTCCCTTAAGCCCGCGCTTATCTCCGGTTTCCGTAGCGTGTTCAAAGTGGGTTAGAGTCTTTGACTCCCAACAAACAGGACACAAATCCATCGCAGCTTAGCCTCCAGAAGAACTAATTTTTCAATTCGCTTAGTCAACGTATTCAGAATGCAGCGAGTATCGGTCTTTCCAGGGGTGAACTAACAAACTTTTTATTTTAAAGAAATTAAATTTTTTCGAGCTGCTTGTTTTGTTTTTTTGTCTGTGTCGTGCTAAGTGTTTCTTTTTCTATCTTTTAAAAATAAATGATGCAAATTATACCTCACACTCTATATAGGCAAATACTGTTTAATGAGCTTGTCAGATAAATAACTTGTTCAGATACTTTTCCCCTTTATAGTCGCCCACACTCAACCGCTGTGCCAATTATTTACAAAAGCATCTTGAGGAAGCCCATAGTTTATAAGCTCTTAAACTTTCTATATGGGCTTCCTCGCCATTATCAAAGTTCTTTTATATATGTATTTATTATTAAAAGAATTAATAATGGCAAATAAAAACCTTGGGTCGAATGAAGCAAGTCGGGTGAAATGCTTTGCTCAAGGACACAACGTAGTGACCTGATCAGGGGTCGAACTCGCAACCACAGGATTACGAGTCGAACACGCTAACCGCTCGGCATATGCCAATTGCTTTAAGGTTTAAACCAAAACTTCCTGAGCGCAAACTTTGTACACGTTAAGCTTAATATTTTCGAGGTGGGAAAGTTAGGCCGGAACACCACGTTTACCTTCATTCTTGGGTGCACAATGTAGTCTTTCAAACTGAAATCTGCTACAGCTCCTTCTTTTGAACTTCGACACAAAAAGAGTCTTTGAGTCCTACAAGAACAAGATAGGTCATGTAAGAGAAAGACAAACATAAATTCATTATTCAAACCTTTCAGCTCTAAAATACGTTAAAATGACGTTGTTGCCAAACTTTCCCAACGAGTAACCATATTTTTCTAACTATAATACAGTCGCGTAGGCAGGGGGTGCACAGGGTGCTCGTGTATGGGGGGGGGGGGGGGG
>JAOBAT010137531.1:0-11837 GCA_026413305.1 Hydrozoanthus tunicans | reverse complement strand
CACTAATAGCCTATGAGTAGCGTAGCCAATCAGAATGCAGCATTCATGATAGACCACTAGTATGATTTTACTAATTTGTAATATCCTCTATTTGTTTTACAGCTACAACAGTAATCTCGGCTTGATTGTAGTTTTTCTATTACTTTTTTTTATAACATAGGTTAAAAACTAAATTGCTGTTGCGACAAACGAAAGATTGGAGAAAGATACTACACAAGTAGCTAACGTATCAAAGTTTGGCAAAAACTCTGGGCAGCTTTATCAGATATTTGAAAACACTACCTCTAGCGTAAGGGTCTCTCCATGCACAACACCAGAGACTTCGAAATGCGATTCGCTCTAAGAAATAAAAAACTAGAAAAATTAGTTAACTTGAATAGCATTAAACAACGTAATGATGTTATCTGTAATGATTTTTAAATCATACCAACATAAGCGGTGATACCGAATCAAACTACAAATTCTAATCTCTTCAATCTTTGATAAACACATTCTAATGCCGAACTTGCTTGTTAACAAATTATAAAGATCAAACACGTAAGTTGAACAAATACAATTGTATAAACGAACATTCAACAGCTAACAGAATGCGGTAAACGTTATTTCTTTATCTTCTTTTTTTTCTAACTCCTTTTTTTCAAATCAACTTCGCATTTGCTGAAGTTTTTCACAAGATATTCATAGTGGGAAAGTTTAGCTTACCGTTACACGTGAGTTTGTCAACTTGTTGTCATGACGAAAACCGATGACGTAGTGTTTGACTTCGCTATAATTAAACAGCGGCTTTTCCCAAGAAACGTTGAAGAGAAACGTGCCACTTTGTTTGAGAAAAACTGGCTCGCCGACTTTCAAATCCTGTACGTGGAGTTCACTGGAATTAGCAACTGAAAAAAAAACCCAAAGAATTTTGTGGTAGGTATTAGTTAGAGAATCTTAAACCAAATATCTTCTGATTTAAAAAAAATTAGGCTCAGTTCTTATAGATTATCGCTCATTATTTGTTGCTTTTTGTAGATTTTTTCTTGGCCTAAAAGCGAGATTACGCCGGGCTTTACACAAATATTTCTGGTTCTTGACTGTTTCCAGTTGTTTATGTTCTGTATATGTCTCATTTCATTTCTCTGTCTTGCTTTTTTTAGCAGAAAAAAAAACATTTAAATATTTTTCTTAAGAAGTGAAAATTAAGGATATGGTGAGGACGACTGTTAGGAAGCGATATGGCTTTTTGTGGTTACGTTGACAGGAAACTAATGGTAACTGACCCATTTGCAATATAGTTGTTATTGTTAACCACGAATATGTTCCAACTTTTATAGAAACTTTTTACTATCTAAAATGTATATCAATTTAATTTTTTACCCTTTCTATTTGAAATATCTAGTGTCAAATGATTGAAACGACTTTCAAAAAGACTTGAAGTGTAATTTTGAATACATTTGGTATATCAAAAATTAGATATACATGGTTTCGATCCACTAGGGGTAAACTGATTTTCTGCAACATTTTGAGCATACTAACATGGAAAAAGCGCTTTATAATGTACCTTACTTTGAATCTTTCATTTGCTTTACTAGCTTTGTCACTGCAAAGGACAGTTTGACACTGCTATAATGACTAAAACGAATGCTTATTTGCACTAATCCATTTCAAATTAAAATGATGCGAGGGGTAAGTAATTATTTTCTTTCGTGGGACAAATTGGTTTTAGGGAAAAGTTTTGAGAAAAAAAAAAACATCAGCATAACACTTAACTCTTGATTTTTCTTTAAAAAATAGATTTTATATAGCAAATCATTTCTGAAATTTACAGCATTGCTCAGTAGTTTGAAGCTAGTTCCGTGATATTCTTTTCGTAACGAAAACGCTTTTTTAAAATTTTTCAACTTTCAAAGTTCTTCATTTGTGAACTTCTTTTAACAGCAGCTAACAAAAAACAAAAAGCACGAGGATTTTGTAATTTAGAGGGAAATATAGAACTAACACTTTTGTGCAATGTATATGTTTTTTTATTATGGAAATAACACAAAAATACAGGCTATAATTTTCAATTTAAAATCAAATCTTAAAGCACCTGAAATACAGGTTGGTGACAGATTAAAGAATCCGTTGGATACCAAAACTAGTGCATGGCATCTCATCATTTTACTAATAGAAGATGTTTGCATGTTTTATTTCTAATTTTACTCTTATGTAAATTTAATCAACGTTAACAGGCAAATGTGAAGGTAAAAAATAGGAGCAACAAGAAAGAGGTCTAACAATTTTGAAGAGCAAATACAAAAAACTGAACACATACATTTTTTTGTAACGTTTTGCAATCGAAAGTTTAACTATTAACAAGAAGTCCAAGCGAAAAAATGCATGTAGTGATATCAGAAGTTCTACACAAATAAAGATATTCGATATTTTGAAATGTACCAACAATTGTGAAGGAATATGATAATAGATGTTTTGAATCATCCACTTGTTCCAAACGTATTGAAAATAAATTGCTTACTGAAAAAGTTTTATAACACGAAACGTCGTTCTACGCTGTAGTTTTTTCAAGAAGGAAGATGCTTTAAAAGAAAAGTCTAAAAAACGTTCAAATCAATTATTTTTAGAAATAGAACAATATGAACAAGATTAACTGCATTTAGCTTATGAATTTACAACAGGCTAGCAAGTTATTGACCTTTATGCGTGATGACGTTAAAAGTGTATCAAAGTGAGGCATGGTGGTGAATTGCTATGTAAGATCGCGTGAGTTTTGGATCAGTTTTAAATGTTTTTACTGTTTAATAGTTCGATATGTCTTTTCTACTGTGTTTATTAGAATGTTCGTTACACTGTACACAGCAAATAAATATCACTACCAAGCCTCGTTTTAGTGCAGGAAAACGCTGTTGTGTCGTCATCATGCTTAAGGTCTAACTGCATGCTCTAATTAATAATGAGGCATAGAGCAAACCAAACAAAACTTTGGACTTTATTTCAATTCAAACAAGCCAACGCAAAACAACAAAAATGACTAGCGTGGCAAGATCAAATTGTGAGCCCGTTTTAAGTCTAGTTTTCTCCTAGTGGGCCATCTTCTTCGTTGAGCGCCCTTTAGCCCGCAGCAATCAACACCTCTGGATTGACAAATAAATAAAACAAAATAAAACACAATTGAAAAGCTTTATGTGTAACTAGTCTAGATCTCGGAATCTTTATGATCCAAAAAGATAATTAAGCCTGAAATACATTGTTAACAAAAAACACGTAGCGAGCTTCGAATATATTTCTTTGTCATAATTCAATTGCGTGAGGTTAAATACGTACACGCGGGTTCTTTTTTTGCAAAAAAAAAAACAAACAAAAACAACAACAAAGCGAAAACGAGGTGATTTTTCAAAAAAACCCCGCGAAATCCAAAAATTGATTTTTCCCAAGTAGAACAACAGAAAGAATATTTTGTGCGAAAATCGCTAGTCACAGGGCCTTTTTTTATCCTTTCCAAAAGAATCGTAATTTTTAAGTCATTCAACTTAAGCCGAATCCGGAGTCAGAATAATCTATTAATGAGCCCTGGCCTCGTCAGGAACAGATTCTTTGGGTTTATCATCCCTTTATGAACTTTACTAAAGAAATTAAAAATCCCTTTGGGATCCTGAACTCGGATTAGGAATTTTTCAAGTAAATGCGCGCACCGCGAACGAAAGAGCTGAGAAGGAGGTTTGAGAAGGGAAATTTGGAAGGAAAGCACCAAACCTTTCCTCCTGACCATGCATCAGTGCAGTTTGGCAAAAAATGTTTCTACCACTATTTCTCATTTAGCAAGGTCTAATTCCGCTAAGGTAATAAAATGTTTCACTATACATGCACTTTAAAAATCTTTTAAAAAATAAACCACATGTAAAAATCGACATTGGGTCAATATATTCTCTCCTAGTTGTTAGTTTCAATCGTAATTAGTAAAATTACTCGGGTGATTATAGAGTTTTCATCGCCGCTACCATTTGTAGAGGCGAGATGATTAATTATAGTCGGCTTGTGAACAAATTTTCAAAATGATCGCCTAGCTAGGTGGAATAGTTATACTCCATGAAGGAAGACGCTATTCTGAAAAGCACTAAGGTTACACAACACTTTTCAAAGCTAACTGCCTTATCCCTATGAAAACTGTACTAAATAGTAGAATATGAAATTCCGAACGACAATGTTCCAGGATGTCGAGAGCAATTGACAACAACAAAAAAAATGTTTTGAAAAAACATGGCCATTTTTTCTCTGAAAATCATCTGAGTAATTTTACTATTGAAACAATTAGTCGCCTCCATTGCTCAGTGAATATCTGGATGATTAACAATCCCCTCGACTTCATCAAAGGGTTTATTTACAAGATAATCATTTTGCCATCGACGAATAATTGTTAACAGTTGGTTATAAGGAAGGCTAATATGTCATTTGACTGCAACACGAAATGGTCCAACGCCGAAAGATGCTATGTCGGTTACTGATATTAGAAGCTCTAAGGAAATTTGAAAGATCCAAAGTTGTTCTTACCTGGAGTTGTAAACTCGATGGCTGCTGTTCGCTGATTTTGGGAATAATCGCTCCATTTTTGGTTCCATGTTACGAAATCCGGCAGTATCTACCAAGAGAAGTAACAATTTAAAGATTAGGGAAAAGGTCGAAACAACGGTACTTCCTAGGAACCAAATTTAGGGGGTGGGGTATTATGTGCCGCCACCCACCACCTTTTTTCAAAATTGCTGAGTTTCTGGAGCAAATATCATGTTCAACAAAATTGATATTAATAAAGTGCTAGCACCAACGCCTTCTTTGTGAAGAGAGAAGTCCACAATACAATAACAAACAACACCCCTAAATCAGGTTTTGAGAAATTGAACTCTGAAAATGTGGGGAGGGGTGGGGTAGTGGGTATGTGCCGCCACCCACCACCTCCCCCGACAAGATAGGGTTCCTTAAAAATACCATTGTTCTGACTTCTTCCCTTAGGAGGACAAAGTTAAACACTTTTAAAGTTTAAATTGTAAAAATTGCCTATGACATGAATTATTTTGCTACCTTAGTGGAAAAACCTGGTTAAATGGAGAACAGTGGTGCATAGATTTTGACAAAATCTTTAATGGTTCTCGAGTTATTAAAATATAACGTTTTCACAACACATAATTTCGAGTGAGGCCTTACCACTGGAACGGGATATAACCCAAGTGTCGCTGATCTACAGCATTAACAAGGAAACCCTTAGACCCACACAAGGAAAAAGATCAAATCTCTGACCTCGGTGGGGTTCGAACCCACGACCTACGAAACAGATCTACGTCGCTCTCACCAACTGAGCTACGGGGCCAGCTGGGAATTTGGTCGTGGGATTTAAGGACAGTACGGCTCGGCCCGAGCCTAGAAATAATCATAGACTGTACGTTGTCCTTTAGTGACATATGAGTCAACACAACAAATAATTTTGAGTGAGGCCTTACCAATGGAACGGGATATAATCCAAGTGTCGCTGATCTACAGCATTAACAAGGAAACCCTTAGACCCACACAAGGAAAGAGAAAAAATCTCTGACTTGGTGGGATTCGAACCCACGACCTACGAAACAGATCTGCGTCGCTCTATGAATCACTCTATGATTATAACGTTTTCAATTGATGACGACAGTTGGACTGGCGGCAAATTTTCAATATTTCGAAGTTTGCTGCCAATCCATAACATTTGATTGAATTTGAGTTAAATTTGAGTTGTTGATGTATTTCAAGGTATTCTTCCGCTAAATTTCTAATCTCAGTCGTCAAAAGGTGAAGGGTTTGCAGCAGATCTTAATAAATTGTGCCTGTCCAACAACTGACCTAATCAAGTGAAAACACTGATGTTGATATCTCGAGAACCAGAGCAGATTTTGACAAATTTTTTTCCACAGCTGTTCCTCATTTAGAAAGTTCTATTCACTGATGTAACAAAATATCTTATGTCACATGCACTTTAAACTGACACGTGCAACAATCGACGCGCGACAGAAAAGTTTTTACTGAGTTTAAAAGTCAAGAACAGGCACAAACAAATCGTAAAAATCCTGAAGGCAGGAAAAGTGAAATTCAGAGTTTGAGTGAAGAAAAAGAGTGAGTTTTGAGGAGATTTAGCTAACATGGAAAGGATTTTGACGATGAATTTTTAACTACTTCAGTTGTTTAGTCTATAGCTCTGAATTGAACCTTTTGCTGAAATTCCTATAGTGTAAAACAATGTTGGAACCGTACCACGCGGTCTTCTTCTGGTTTCGCCTAGTCAGTTTGGACCACGCAAATGTCACGTGATAGTTGACCAGGTGATGATTTAATTATCGCACACGTGCGACTGTAATTTTCAGGACGTGCCGGGTCAGCTGTCACGTGACACTTGCCTGAAGAAGGCCGTGTGACAGTTTTGGGAGAGGCAACAGATGCGAATGATATGTTTACTGACTTGATCTAAACTTCCCCATTTACATCGACTTATATAATTACAATGAAAGGTTTCACCCCAGATCTTATGCAGAGGTTAACTTATTTCTGAGTCAAAACGACACAAAATATGCAGATTTAAGGTGTTACACTCCTTAAGCATTTAATATGAACTGTTAGAATGTGTTTCAAACATACAACTTAAATCTTTAAACCTCACCTCGACTCTGATTGCCTTGCCAGGTTCGAGGCCGTCTAGAAGGGATTGATTTTTTACCTGCAAGTGATCACAAGGCATTAACAATGATTATCTGGTGGGCAAAGGAATATCACCGACTCCACTGGAAAATGTAAAACAAAGAAAAAATCACGCGTTTCTAGCTAATAGGCCTTATGCATGTTGACGTCAAACTAGTCAATTTCACCCCAAAGCCTCGTATTCAAGAAATAGGTGTGAGCATTTTGTACGTGCAAACCGAATTCACGAAGGAATTATTTTTTATTTGCCTTGGCGCTGTGGGGTTTGATTTACGAAATATTCACACTTTCGTGATTCGAAAGTGAGGCTTGGTTGTGTTTGACGTAATCATGCATTAGGCCTATTGTGCCTTGTCTTGGAATCTGTTACAATTGCCAATCCAATTATTATTTACTAATAAGCCACAATGACTGAAACCACTCAATGTAGTAGTAAGAACATACAAATGATGCGAAATACCGTTCGCTTGCGTTTCCCCCATCGTCTCCCCCCTTTGGGCAGTGCTCCCCATGTTACAAGGTATTGCCTAACAGTGTTGCAGTTGTTGTACTTCTTAGGGTACAGTGGCTCGTCCCAGTCCACCAAAACAGAAAACAGGAATCCAAAAGCAGGTTCGAGTGGCCCTCGTTTTAGATTTCTTGCTACTAGTTCATCTAGAGACCCTTTCGGCGGCTCGACTGCATAATGAAGAGAATGACATCAGTATAACATTAAAGTGCCTATGAAGTGAGAAATTTTATTTCTTCAGTGGATAAACCTTGCTAAGTGAGAAATAGCGGTGAAAGAATTTTCTCGAAATATTTTATGGTTCTCGAGACATTAAAACTTAAAGTTCTTAAATGATGACGTCACAAGTGGGAACAACAAATTTGCATATCTTTAAAATCTGCTGCCAATCCATAACTTTTCGATGACCAAACTTGGACCATAGATACATCAGCAGCCCAACTTTGGCTTAAACACATCCATTCCTTAGAGAAGAAATTACTCTTTGAAACTTGGCTTGACCCAGTTAACCAGCCTTTTAACAACCGGCCCCTTGAATGTTTACGTGTTGGCCGCCATTAAGGCCGGCGCACACTTGAGGTAAAGAGCTGAACTTTTTGCTTGTGAGGCTGTTTGCTCAGCTTGCTCCGCACGTGTGCGGCAAAACTTTAATGAGATTCGAGCTCGCGAGGCAAAAATCTTAAATTACTCCGCACACGTGCGGAACAAGCTGAGCAAACAGCCTCGCGAGCAAAAAGCTCAGCTCTTTACCTCAAGTGTACGCCAGCCTTTACACATCGAAAATCATACGCACGCAATACGTTTGCAAAAAATTCGCGCCCACGCTCAAAAGACTGACGAAATGATACAAGTACGAACAGTTCTTGGGTTGCAACCATTCCCTAGAGACACCAAAAACAAAAGATGAAGCGGTCATGTTGGTGCTCCAAACAAAAGAAATGATCAAAGTTCTTTTGTTCAAGAGCACCAAATAA
This sequence comes from Hydrozoanthus tunicans, assembly GCA_026413305.1. Lineage (NCBI taxonomy): Eukaryota > Metazoa > Cnidaria > Anthozoa > Zoantharia > Hydrozoanthidae > Hydrozoanthus > Hydrozoanthus tunicans. Next base: position 3,665 of record JAOBAT010137531.1, on the reverse strand, counting down.
CATGGCCGCTATGACGTCACGTGAAAACCAGCAATAGGAACTTTTAATACTTACTTTTGCAACATTCTTCGAATGGATAGTTTTCGACCTTAGCACACCCTGTTTGAAATATCAGAAACAACGTTAAGTTTTTTATGTGTCAGTTCCATTTGAAATCCTTAGAGAAATTGTGAATAAAAGCTCATGGGTGAGTTTCTGCTGACGTCATTGTTAAGATTCTGATTCATTAGCATACATTTTAAGTCAGAGAAAGAGCAAAGATAAACAATTCAGCTGTAACTGCCTTTAAAACTCGAGGATGCTTATTAAAGGAAACTAAGTGACTTCCCGTTCTAAAAGTGTAGGTCTAAAGAAAAAAACTACTTAAAAATACAAAACAGCTGAAAAGAAGAACTATAATGAGCCAAACATTCCGTTTGCAAAACTTCCAAGTTTAGGACCACATAATTGAAAGATTACTCAGCTTATCAATCTTATTTCGTTTGGTGGAAAAATTTCGTTGCTTAGAAGCTATATCTTCGGTTGTTAAACACTTCCAATCGCATTGTTTGTAATGATTCTTTACATTGGTAAACTGAAATTGCTTTTCCGTTAATCTCTTGAGTTTCATATTTTTGTTTAGAAGTTTGTAAACATTATCTGTAAACATGAACATGAACTGTTTGAAGTCATTACCTGGGTAAGAAAAATGACCGAATGCGGGCTTACTTACACTGCAACCAACAAGGGAAAAAACCTGCAAAAAAGAGAAAAAGAAGATTTACAATTGTAAACGTCAATTGAAATGAGGAATGTGAACGGTAATAATTTCTTGTGACAATTATGAAACAATCGTTGTAGATCGTTGTTATATTTTTTGGTATGTTGGCGAAATTTTGTTAAAGTCGACTCACTAATTGCTCACTCTTTATTTCCTGAGACTCACAACTAGCTCTGCACGTTTAAGTCCCTATAAAGCTTACTTTTTTAATAAAAAGTAGAAACATTTAGTAGTTTTGGAAAACAAAACAGTTTCTCGCTGTTCCTTCTACATCTTTTAGGCTTGAAGCGTGCAATGCTGACGTAGCAGGAGGCATATGACGTAGCATGGGGCATGAGCCAGAAACAATTTTATTGTCTCCAAACAATATAGATTCTGGCTATAATAGTCAAATTGTTATAACTGTTTAACTCCTTGTAATTTTCTTATCTTTTTTAATAGAAATGAAAATTTTTGAACGAAATCCACACAACTAACTGCTGCTAAATCACAGGTTACCAGTCCCCGGCCTGCTCGATATTCTAATCTTTTTTTTATTATAAAAGCATACTTAGATGGGGAATTTTCTTCGGTTATTAGAAATCTGAGTTCTTAGTTCTTACTTCGGTTGACATGAAACGCCGGGTAATAGTTGAGTTTTTCACAAACTTTCTTTTAAGACATCGCAGGCGCGAAGATTAAGACGATAGTGGTGGGGACAATGTAAAAAAGTTGCATAAGGTTTGTGTCTTTTATTCGAAACAATGGATAAAGTTCAGGGCCCGGTTGAACGAAGCCTGGATAAGCTATCCGATGGATAAAAGCTAATGGTCGCTACTAATAAATCTAAAATTGTTTGACTCTCTGTTGATTTCAATCTTATCTCTTGTTGTTAAGTGAGTGGAAGACTCCTAAAGTTATGGTTTAAATGATGTCAAACAACTTTCAATATAGCTTTACTGTATAAAATGGAAAGCAATTATCCGGCGGATAGCTTATCCAGGTTTTGTGTAACCGGGCCCAGTTTTTTTAGTTAAAAAAACTATTTGCCTAATGTGCCTGCAGGATTTGTAATAAAAAAAATTACATGAGATTTTTACACCTTAAAAGGTAACTAAAACAGACATTTACACCAGGTAAGTAAAGCCAATTAACTTTGACTAAAAGGCAAAGAAAAGTTTTTTTAAAAAAAAGTTCCAAACCTTTTCAGTCAAATACCATCTCCTCAAGTGATTTTTAACCAAAAAATTTGCTTCGCCTTTTATGCATTTTGATAAAGCCAAATAACATGCTACATAGAAATACCTTAAGGTAGTTTTTACATCCTTCGAGCTCATCGTGGTATATTTGTAAGGTTGTTGAAAGTGAATTCTACAAAAACAAGAAATCAACACGCTTATTCATTACTAGTAGTCGGCAGTGCATGCGCAGTGGCCGAAGGGTTATAGTGTCTGCTATCCTACAAAACATGTTTCGTTATTGTCTCTGAACATCTTCAGTTGTAACTAGGAATATATTTACATATAATGTTTTTATAAAGACTAGCTGCAGTATTTAATTAAGGTAAGTACAGTTATCATAATAATTCTTTCATGTTAGTTTAAGTGTTTTCTCCTAGTGGTTTAAAACTTTCTTTTGTTTCATTTATATTTAACTAGCAGGAATTCGCAAGAACTGTAATGATATTTTTACTTACCTTAATTAATTACCGCAGCTAGTCTTATAAAAACATTATATGTAAGTCTATTCCCAGGTACAACTGAAGATGTTCAGAGACATGAACGAGACATGTTTTGCAAACTAAAAATTGTTGTTCTCTACTTTAAATATTTAACAAGTCTGCTTCTTTTACGTTCTTTTGGCAATCTAAAGTTAAAGTTTGACCCGTGTAATTTCCCTTTAGACACTTTTTCCCGGTTTTTGAAGCAAACTTTGCGGAGAATTTACGAATACAAAACACCTATTTTAGCGCAAAAGCTGCGATATGTCACATGATTTGATAGGCGGGAGATCAAACTCATTTTCTCGGTCAAGATGATTCATATAAGCTTGGAGAATTTTGTGTGGTTGGTGGCTCAGTGTTTGAGCATAAAAACTCACTAATTCGCTTTATGTGCGAGTCCATTCCAACCGCGAGAATCCTCCCCAGGTAAACCTCCGGGCAAACCCCGGGCATTTGAAAAAATTGGTCAAATGACCGGCCCAGCGGGCAGTCTTCGTAGGCAAATGCCCTCCCCCCCCCCGTAACTACTATGATGGTCAAATGCCCAGCCCCCCAGTCCATCAGACCGATACACAAAAATGTAAGTTGTAAATTTTTAATAAGCTTAACTGTTTCGCTCGATAGAACTGGATAAAACACAGGAACAGAAACTAAACAGAACATTGTGCATCTACTGTGCTTTACTCTCCACCCAACTTATCACGTATAGAGGTTTATTTTTGTCCCTTCTTCTTGTGGCCTATATATACTATATACTCGTGAGTCGAAAATGAACAGTCACATGGTCTAATGGTGTTAGGGTCACGAAATGAGACTGTTATGATTAAAGATAAAAGGCCAGGTTCACAGAAGTTCTCTGCTTTTATTTTGTCAGAAAGTCGGATAGTCTAGTTTAATTACAATAATTACCCTTTGTGATGTCACGCGTTACAAAAGAGATTTCGTGACAGAGACAGTAGCTCCCACCAGACAAAAACAAAGCAAATGCGTGGTTTTCTTGTTTAATATAGGTCTTTTATGGTCGGTAAGTGTTCTTTTAATTCCAAAATGAGTGTGTTTGAAACTCTTGAGGCGAGTTTTTTGTTGTTTGCAAATGCCTGGGGGACTGGGACACTGCTAACTGCTAAATATCCGGTCCCCTGGGACTAGTCTTCTGTCAAATGCCCGGGGTTTGCCTGGGGGGGGGGGGGGGGGAGATGCTCG
>JAOBAT010137520.1:0-11837 GCA_026413305.1 Hydrozoanthus tunicans | reverse complement strand
GGAGAGGGGCGTGTGCTCTCGATCTAGCCATTGGGGAGAGAGGGGCGTGTGTTCTAGGTCTAGCCATGGGGAGAGAGGTGCTTGTGCTTTAGGTCTAGCCATGGGGGAGAGAGGGGCGTGTGCTCTAGGTCTAGCCATGGGGGGAGAGGGGCGTGTGCTCTCGATCTAGCCATTGGGGAGAGAGGGGCGTGTGTTCTAGGTCTAGCCATGGGGAGAGAGATGCTTGTGCTTTAGGTCTAGCCATGGGAGAGAGAGGGGCGTGTGCTCTAGGTCTAGCCATGGTATATGCTTTTTTTTTTATATGAACCAGTAAATTTTTCCGAGGCTCATTGTTCTTTTTTATTCTGCGATTTGAGCCTCAAACTGCTCTTAATTTGTTCTTATTTCTAAGTGTGGTTTAAATTGAATAAAAACTAAGCCTAAGGTATTGCAATACATGTATTGGAAAGTGACAAATTTTAAGGACTAACTTTGGGGCAAGTATATGTACGTGTACTGCAAATAGTTTGAAGCAATGACTGATTCATTAAAAAGAGAGAAACTGCAAACCATTTCTGTATTGCTAGAAATTAGATGTCGAAGCTCGGTAAAGTTTCAAAATAGTTATCGAGCCCGAGCCTCAGCCTGTTCTTAACTTGTTATTGAAATTTTGGCCAGTTAGACGTTGTTCTTATAAACTTGGTGTAGGAGAGCAACTTTTGAGCAATTTTTCGAAACTTGAGCAAGCAACTTTTTAGGGCATTTTTCAGCAACTTTTACTGTTTTTTTTCTGTGCCTACTAAAACCTATAGGGAACAGAGAGATGAAGTAATTTATTGTTTTTTCACACAGAGAAATATCTAGAACATGCTAACTAGGTGTTAAAAATTACACCGAAAAGTTTCATAAGCTGCGTCTTTCAAAGCTTTCTCAGCTAAATGTAGGAAACACACCAACGATAGCAATCTAACGGAATCTTCAAATATAATCAGCTTAAGTTATCGAAGTGATAGCCTCTAGACGATGAAGGCGGCAGCAATGACCTGGAGTTAATTGTTCCGTTTAGCAACTAGATTAAATGGAAAAATAACTTAGTAAACATGATCTTTCCTGTACGTACAACAGACTAACTTTGAAAAATTGGTCACTCTAGACCTGCGCCCGGGACATGCGTTCGTTTCTCTTTTGGGTCTATGAATGACTGGTCATAAGAATCACTCTCTTTTTGTAAGAACCTTTTTTTATAAGACCATGAGGCTGAAAGATGCCTACAATTTAAGAACATTCTAAGAACAAGCTGAGGCTGAGAAAGGGCAAAGAACTTTTGGTTTGAATACAAGTTTAGAAAAATAAATTTTGTCTCAGTTGATGTTCACCACTGATGCAACATGTACATCGCATGCTTTTGCAACAAGAACATTTCCCTAACATAACTAACAAATATTCAATTTGCATCTGGAATTCTATCAAAACAGTTTTAGAAAACTTCTGTTACTTAACAAAGCCTTTTCAGTTCTTTGTACAATCAATAACTTTTGAGTACTTTGTTAGTCACTTCTCATTGTTCATGATAAGTTATTGTTTGTATACGTTTGTTGAGAATTTCAATACAGTTAATTCATTTAATCTAGTCTTTTGTTATGAGTTAAGTATATATGGGCCAAAAAGTAGATGTTCTAGTATGGGGGGAGGGGGGAAACTGTCTCTGGGTGACTGTGATACTGTATCGTAGACATAGCATGCTTGCACGTGAACTTCAGTCATGAATATGCAACATTTTTCAAAGCCAGAAACGCGAGGTCTTTTCAAGACAGAACAACGAAGTTCTGGTAGTGTTGAAAAGAAGTTGATCAAGTATTGAAATATTGGACGATGAATAAACAATGTATTTCAAAAACAGCCGACAGTGACTAAGCGCTGTATGCACTTCTCTTGAGGATCTGGCTACATTTTTTCTCACGCTCAAAGCTGAAGGCCATGTAAATTTGTTTATTTGTATCAGATGTGCACTGAACGTTTGTAACTGCGGGGAAAAGCAATTGTATTACTAATTTGGCCTGGGAGAATTATACTTTGTTTGCAATTTAATTACCCTGCAAGACGACGCCCGCTTTATAAACACTTTAATAACAGACTTGCAAGAACAACCTACGATGGCGTATTCGTAGTCTGTTTGTCTCGGGATTGAAAGAATTAGTTATTGACGTCGATCATTTGACGCAAAGCTTGATTAATGAGCTAGTTCACTCAGTAGCACAATTCCGCAACTATATAGCAATAACTATATCACCCTGAAGCAAATTCTTTGTAATTCATTATTTAGCATAAAAAATAAGGAACTGTCGGGTTTTGTTTCAAAAAAGCTTAAACGCTTGAAATTGACGTCACTAATGGCTTAAGATTCGTCTAAAACTCTTCTTACAAATGTTTTTAAAAATTATTTTTTAATTGTTTCCCTAAACGCTTTTATATTAATTTTTACTCTGTTAATTAATTTATTATTTTTTTACAGAATAAAACTCTTTACTGATTGACTGAATAACGTTTCCATACACCAGTTTTGTTCAATGTTTGCTATTGAAAGATGTACACACATCTGCAAACAAATTTTTGTTTCTGCTGAAACGGTCAAATAATGACGACGGAATTCATCTAAAACAAACGAAAATTTATCGACTTTTTGACAAATTTGTTGCTTCACCTCGTGAATTCTTTGGTTTCCTCGTCAAACGATTTCCTACATCCGTGGGCTAACATTAATGCCCATTTTTTTCGACTCACAACGGCCCCACAATGGTGAAATTTATTGAGCGCTGAACTGACGTTTGTTGGTATTCCCGGAATGACAAGCGAGGGCATAAAACATATAGGAATTTAACTTTCAGCTGACCTGCCGTAGTTAACCTCTGAACTGGCTTTCCGACAAAGTTTTACGGTAGGGAAGCTAGTTCAATTTCAGATTAGCTGAATTTTGCCTGTCTGCTGACAATTAACCTTTTTCCGCTAAAAAAAATGGCCTGAACAAAAAAATACAAATTCGGACCACATGCAGTGTTTTCTTTTGGAAAGTTAAATAGTTCTATTATATACATCATTTTATATTAGATATATGAATTGTTTCACGAAAAGATGCCACGCATTCTCTTTGAGTGAGGAATTTAGCTCGTTTCTCTAAATATCTCGTTTCAAAAGACTGGTTATCTGTTACTTCTGTCTTGGACTTTTAAGTCCAAACAATTTCTGATGTGTCGGAAACTCACCGCAAACTGATTGCCTCTCAAACCTTGTTTTTGGACCAGGAACTGGTTCCCAAACGCTGCTATATAATCTTGTTGTTGTTGTTGTTGTTGTTGAGGGGCGACGTTTTTTGAAAAAACCCTTAAGCTCCTTCAGTTCGCATCAGATCACAATAAATGTTTAATTTTTAGAGAATTTTCAAGCAATTTCTGCCTTTCACAATATTCAAAATTAATATGCATAGCCGAGGCACTAAGCATCATATCGCGATAAAACTTCCCAAAACGACCCTAAGGGATATTCCCCATCGATTAACGAAGTTAGATTTTCGATTTTTTAGTTAGAGAATTGACAAGCAATTTTAGATTGTACACATTGGAACTCACAATGTTCAAATAAATTAATATGCAATTAGCCGAAGCCGGTGATCGTCATAAATATTAATGTTTGCACAGTTATAATTATCAGAAATCTCTGTTGACTGACTGAGTTAGACTTTTATTTTTGATTCTTTAGGGGTTCTGCGAGCAATTCTTGATTGTACCATACAATTACACATATCTCCCTTATTATTATTCGTCGAGAGAAATCAAGTTAAAACATTGTTATGTATTTTTAAACCTCCCTCACGATTTTTGCTTAAGAAAGGAGGAGGGCATGGTGCACTTCTTGCTTGCCCTCTTCAATCCATATGGCCAGTTTACTTTATTGGCTTATTTCCGAGTTACGCGTTGTAAATAGAAGTTAAAGTGTTTTTCTTAAAGGTAAACGAAGATTGGCAAAGTTGTCTGTAGGTCGTTCTAGTAGTTGCAAAGTTGAGATTTTCACGTTGTAATTTTTAAGACGTCGGCGTGCAGCTGACCAGCCCGGCGCACTCCATTGTGAAGCTATTGCACTCACCTATTGTTCTCTGCCGTCGTGTTGCCACCCCAGTCCCTAAGTAAAGTTCTCCGGAGGTGGACATGTGAAACCTTGTATATTTATGAGTTGTTTGAGTTGTAACAACTTGTAAGCAGAGAGGCTACCCCCCTTTCAAGGTCCCCGAACTCTTTCCAGACTCTCCAAGCCTTGCATATTTCCTCCCGCCTCTACTTCCGCCTTCTCCTCCTGTTTTCACCTTCCAGATTCCATTGGCTCGACAAATTGCAATGCAAACAAGTAAATCGTGTCCAGTCTACATATATAAACCCTCAGTTTGCTTCCTATTGTTTTTTTTCTGCCTTGCCTTTGACATATTGCTGAAAAAACGATTCAGCTTGAAGAAAAATATTCATTTCCGTTAATTGAAGTTTCTTTGATCAAAGACGATTAAAATTTGTGCCATGAATTTTCCATCTGCCGTCTTAGCTCAGTTGGGAGAGCGTCAGACTGAAGATCTGAAGGTCCCTGGTTCAAACCGGAGGATTCGCAGGAATCCTGAACATTCCCGGGAGACGGCAGTTGTTTTTTTAAATTTCTTTTCATTTTCTTTTTTGCCTCTTCTTGTGTTATAAGCTTGCTCTTTCTCGATTTTAAGACAATTTGGTGTTAGTTTGGTTTGTTGCTCATCATACAAAATCAAGGCCAAGGGAAGAAAGTTTACTTGGCGTAACATCGTAGTTAGTTTTTGCATTAAAGGTTTAATTTTTTTTGTAGTTTTCATTCGATTGATTCAAGTCTCGAAAGGGCTATCTGGAAAAAAAAGTAATCTAGTTTACAGGTTTTCTGCTATGCATTAAAAGATTAAAACATTTAAAGTTTTTATTTTGCCGAAAATAGATCGGCTTTTCCCACGTGAGAGAGCTTTATTGTGTGCGCATCAAGACGAGGCTACCGCCGAAACGCGCTTTCTTGAAACAACATGGCGGAATTTGAATAATTGTGAGACTCAATATATTTTTTATATCTTGATGGTTTCCGAAGTTAGTGTCTTTCTCGGTGAGTAGTGCTTTGTACTTTTTTGCGGAAAATCTATCTATGGTTTTCAATTACCTACGGGTAACTCATTTGTTGCGGCGTATTTTTTGAACATTTTGTTTATCTCATTCTTGACACGAGGAACGAAGTCGTCATTTAATTCTTTCTTTGAGAAGAGAGTTTCTTCTTTCCTGGTTCCCAAACTGAACATTGTTAACATTTTGGTTCAGTCAGGTTTATTTAAAGCCCTAATATAGGAAATAGTGTTTCTCCTATGGTGTTCTAATTGAGTTGATTTGAAGTTTACGACTGAAGGTGAGACCATATTATGTTTCTGTCACCCGTCCTCGGTAGAGTAGAGCGCCACAATTTACCAGAATACTGTATTTGTTGTTGTTTTTGATGGCAGTTGCTAAGATACACTGTATAAAAACTGTGTATTTTGTTTTTAATTATTCTTTACCTTTAAAATTTTTGCCGCAACCCTTTTTTGGCTTGTAAGGTCGATAGACTTAAAGAATTGAAGCAAATTGAATGGAAAATGCTCTAAATAAATTGCTACTTCATTTAAAAAATTTTTAAACTTGTTTCATGGAAACTTTATTTATGTTATGATCGGTTATAAGATAATTTATTGCTAAAGATATGCCAAATGATAATTGTTTATCAACTATGTCATTGATCAGTGTTTATGATAAGTGCCTTATAAGACGTGTCTTTTGTCAGAATTAATGCTGAAATGCCACAGTTTTTTTATTTTAAGTTTGGTGGATCCCACTGACTGATATTGGTAAAATTTTCTTTCTCACCCATATTTAATTATTCATGCAGTGTATGGTCGCCAAACTACACATTTTAGTTTCGGGAATTAAAAGATATAATCCTTACCCAAACCCTAACCATTACTCCTAACCCTAAAAGCGATTTAGAGAATTTACCTCTGATATTTTGGTTTGAAGATCAATAGCTTCGAATGCATAATGAAGTATGGGTGAGTAAGGAAATTTAGCCCTGATATTTTGTCAATTTTGAAAAAAAAAGAAGAATTCTTGGTGGGATTGCTGTTTTAGGCCACTTGAAAAAAATATCCTGGGTTATCATCAAAATTTTCAAAAAATTTAATGAGGGAGGGCAGTTTAAGAGTAAATCTACATTAAAAACTACCACACTAAATTTTTAAATGGCCCATATTACTATTTAATCTATCACTTATGTATATGTTTACAGTACTCTGACAAAATGCTGTCAACCAAATTGATTGTCAAGTGCTGTGCTTTCTTTGTTTCTTTTGTTTAAAAAATTTTAAAAAGTCAATGCAAGTCAATTTTAAAAAATCATTGTGTAGACTGATGATATACCGGAGTATTTATCAAGGTTGCCTTTTCTATATTTGTTAACACTGAGTGATTGTTTTGAAATAAAAATTTTCATTTATTGTTTTCATTGGTTTTATTGATCCTATTTGCTGTCTATCTACATTCTTCTGGTTTCTGGGTTGCAAAAAATTGTGGCCTTACAGTGATGATTACAAGCTTCACAACCTTACGTTGCAGTATACATGTTTGTCCCTTTAGAAGTCATATCTGCTATATTCATTTGTCCTTGTTTTTGATAATTGGCTGATATAACCCTTTTGGCAATGTTTGCCTTTGATAATCTTGTAAACTACAGCAGTGGAGGGTTCTTAGCACATAAAGCTTTCAACACCAAAAGTCGATTTCCAGTTAAACCAGAGAAATCCTTGCTGGTTGCTAGATATCTTAGACTTGCAACTTCCAAGAAACACTCACATGTTTTTTATTTTGGTAAAAATAGGTAAAAAATAATATATGTGATTTTTAAAAACTAAATGTTTTCAATCTTAACAGATCATCTTCAGAGTTAAAACAGTTTTAACTCTGAAGATGATCTGTTAAGATCAAAAGCGTTTAGCTTTTAAAAATCACATAAAGTACTTTATACCTATTTTTACTAAAAATTTTATCGAGGCAGAATTATGACCACTCACATGTGTACTAAAGGTACTTTGTGCTCACCACAAAGAACATGGCTTAATTTGTAGGTACTTGTAAAAGATCTACGTCTTCAGTTAAATTGTAAAACTCATTGACATGAAATGTTTTCACTGATTCATTACAGATGTAGATTACAAATTTGAAGCTTGTTATTGAACATAAAGAGGGAGTCACCATGGCATCATTGCCAGCAAGGTTTCAGTACACTCCAGAAAATCTGCAGCTCCTGGAGAGAGTGAGTTGTTACTTCTTTTTCACTGTTCAGTTCTCCCAACAAGGACTCGTGTTTATTTGATATTTATTTTCCCATACAGCCTACCCTTCTTGAACAAAGATTAATGGCTGAGACCAAAGGCTTTTAAAAAGCCCTGTCCATAGAGAGAGTGGCAAAAGAATGCCCGCTCAAATGGGCAGACACAATTTTCACCGTTTGAACCAAGGTTGCAAACACATGTTTTAACATGTTTTTAAGAACATAGCTTTTCATATTTGCTGGTTTGCTCTGTTTGAACAACCTCTCTAAAGTTTGCCCATAGCCAGATGTCTGTTTGTATAAGTAACAACGTTTGCCTTGTATGAGTTTATGACATGTATAAGATGACTCCTAATTTTAAACCCAAAACTTGTAAACTTTCAAAAATGTATGCATGTATTAGTTGATCCCCCAATTGTAAGGCAAAAAATGATGTAAGTGACCTTTGGTGTTCAAAGTTGTCTACTACTGCAACATTATCTTTATAACCCTTTGCAAGTGTTGTCAAAAAATAGCATTACATAAAAGTAATTAAGCCCTTCAATTTTGACCTTCAAGAGCTTTTGGGAAACTGAAATTTTCCCTTTTGTCTCAGTAAAAATTCACTTCAATTTTGGTGATTGATTGATGGAATTGATGCTGAGTAATTATCGAAAAAACCACTCAAAATGAAATGTAAAATTCTCCAAAACTTGTTCAGTTAAAAATAAGGGCTCTTGTTAGGGGAATTTAAAAAGCTTGATTTAGGTGGGTTTTTTTTAAGAGTAATTATTTTGATGGAAATACACTCGACAATTTCAATTTTTTCCAAAAAAAAACTTTTATGTGAACCATTTAGTGCTGATTAGTATAAACTTTTAAAGCAACAACACAGATGACAGTAGTCGAGTTAATTTCAAGGTTGTAAAAAGGTTGTGCTTTTATACAAAAGAATGTGCAAACACATAAATTGAAGAGTAATAGGCCAAGTTTTCAGATTGCTCAGTTCAATAATTTACAAAGAAAGTTTTTTAAATTGATTATCATTAATCAGTTTATAGAATACTAAGCAAAAAAATAAATGAGGGTAGAATTAGATTCTATATTAGGGTTCACACGGTCCTGAAAAGTCATGGAATTCAAGGCCTGGAAAAGTCATGAAATTGGGAAGAAATGGTTAAGGTCATGGAAAAGTCTTGGAAATTTAATTTTTTTTTATTAGTTTAAGTTTTGATTGGGAAAACAAATTATCTTAAAACCCTAAACCATATGATGAGTTTGTCTTATTTTAACAATCTAATTAAAAAAATTTTTTTTTTGCTCTAAATTCAAGAACATGGTTTTCAGTATTGAGAAAGTGTAATTTTGGTGTTTAGAGTTGGATTAGAGTGTTTATAGCTTGTGTTTTTGGATTCTGTATAACTTTTGGTTTGGGAAAAAAACATTTGGTCATGGAAAAGTCATGGTATTCCTGTATATCCAGTATCTTTTCTTACTTTAAAATGTTTTGACAGTTTTTGGTGGTTGTAATTTTAGGCAATCCAACAAATGCAGACAAAAGGCTTGGAATCTGATCCAAGATACAATCAGCTGGTCTCAATCATGAGAAACAAGCCACCTGGAATGGATCATCTAGATCCAACTTCTCGAATTTCTTCCCCAGGATCCTCAATGGGTCATGGGGATCCTGGTAGTGGGTCTATGATGGGTACATCCAGTACACCAGGGATGATGCAAAATGTGTCAGTGCGAACACAACCTAAAAACTTCTCTACAACTCAGTTGCATCAGTTGCGTGCTCAGATAATGGCCTATAAATTATTAGCTCGAACACAACCATTGCCAGAACACATTCGTTTGGCCATACAAGGAAAGACCCCACCTCCTGGACACTCGTCGCCCAAACCGCCAGTCCCTCCACAACAGCAGCAAATGCAAATGGAGCAAAGCACAAGTCAGCTGCCACCCAATCAACCTCCTGGAAGTGTTGGTAAAGCCTCTCCCAATGTCCCTCCAGCACCAAGCTCATCCCCAGCACCAAATCAGACTGCTTACAATATACCAGGAATGGCAGCAGGTTTGAATTGATTACTGTAAAAGAACAACTTAACTATAAAGAACTTGCTATAAAAAGATGTCAACACAAGTTTTGATACCTAATCAGTAGTAAGTCTTAATACCTCACTAACAGCCTGAGCTTTAGTTTTTACTTCCTAGTTTGTTGTTGCTTTAAGGTGTTTTTTCCTCCAAAAGATGTTGTGCACAAATTTGTTTTAGAAAATCAATTTTTGTCATCAAAACCTTCTCTTGCACTTAGCAATTATAATAATTTTTATTTGTCTTAGTAACTTCAAGTTTGATTATCTATCTTAAAAGACCTCATTTGAGATTTCTTGAGTTATTTTTTCTCTTAACCCAGCATTTTTAATGAGTATCTAGAAGTCATATAAGAGATTGTTTATCAATTTTTTTTCCGTTAGATCTAAGGAATGAAAATTTGGGATTGTATATGTAATGTTCTAATTAATGCATTGTATTTCACTTGTCTGTGATTAGCTCCTGTTCAATACTGAGAAATTCAGAGGTGTAAATTTTGTTAAAGGTTCACTTTAGTTTTGTTTTTGTGTTACTCTAAATTAAAGAGCTTGGTGCAAAAAAGGCTTAAGTTATGACTCTACGCCAAAAAATAGAATTAAGAATTTCTTGGATTTTTTTGCACCTAGGTTACCTCCAGTAAAAGTGGCATATAAAACAGGCATTCTGGCAGCCCTGAAATTCCTAAAAATCCCTAAATATTTCTCCTTGCCCTAAAATGCCCTCTTATTTTAACTTTTTTTCGACTTCTCCCTAAAAAGCCCTATTTTTCTTTGTGCTTGTTGAGTGCAATTGGTCCTATTGAAGTGCTTGACATGGAATTTTCAAATGAGACTTCTTTGTGGACTAATGAACTGGAAGCACTGGAGGATTCAAATTGTTTCTAGAGCATGACGAAGGTGCCAGTGGCAGTAGATCTCTAAATTTAATTCCATGTCAAGCATTTTCAAGAATGGAATTGCAGTCTCTTTCCAATCTTGTAAGTATATATATTTTTTGTGAGTACCTACCTTTGGTAAAAAGGTACTTAAGTAGAATTGTATTTTTTGTTTCAAAAAAGCCCTAAATTAGCTCTAAATTTTGGGACATTTACCCCTAAAATTCCCTATTTTTCTGAAAAAAAATTCCCTATATTTGTCCCTACTTTTTGGCACATGCCAGCCAGAATGCCTGATAAAAACACTTACAAACAGAATACTTACAAGTAGCAAGCATTTGTGATGATTGTTGCAAAACAAAATACACTTGTGTAGCGAACGATTATGTCATTCCCATTGGAGACTATTGTGTGCTGGATGCATGCATGCATGAATAGATGAATATTGTCATGCATTCGATGTTGATTTTTCTTGCCCATTTTCTGCTGCATTAAGAGCACTTAAAAAATTGCGGATAAATAATAATGTGGGTGCAAAAAAATCTAAGAAATTCTTAATTTTGTTTTCAGACCTAAAACCCTCACTTCTAAAGTCCTCTTCAATTATTCTTGATTTCTTGATTGTGTCGACAGTTTGGGTAATTCTGATGAACGTAAGTTGAAGAGTCAGTTTCTGACTGTAATGATGCTTTATTTTCACACAGCACAACAGTTAAACAAACAAGGGTCCAGTACTCAGCAACAGGGCTCAACAACTTCCTGGGCTGCCGCAAAAGGTGCAGCGGCAAATGCCTTGGCTGCTGCCACACAGCAACAGAAGTTGAAAGAGCAGCAGCGGCAGGCATTGGCCCAGCAACAGCAGCAGCAGCAGCAACAGCAAGCGCAGCGCAAGGCAAGTGGTCAAAGCAGCAGTACAATGATGTCAATGCCGACAAAGCCACGACTTGCCCCGGTCCCTAAGCCTGCAGGTCTTGATCCCATATCTATACTCAAGGAAAGAGAAAACAGGTAAGATGGCTGGACATTCTCTAGATGGTGCCATGGGTATGCTTGTTCAGATTAAGCTGTGGGCTCCCTAGTATTCAATTTTGTTTCAAAGAAAGCCAAAGAATCCTGAAAGAATTGAGCATTTGAAGCGTTGATGCAAAAAGTGACCTTTGTATCAATAGACCAATTTAAACATTTTGAAATTCTTACTTGAATACGAAGCTCTGGGGAACAAAACAAAAAAAATCGCATTGGCATTGAAAAATGAATAAATAAAATAAAATTTGTTTCTTTTGTTTATTCCCCTGAGCCTTGTTTCTGTAAAAAATTTAAAATAGTGAAAGTGGTCTCTTACTCATCAGTTTGAACAGAGGTAATAATAATAATAATTAGCATTAATATAGCGCCTTTCCATATGTACATGCTCAAAGTGCTTAACAATCGTTTACAGTTGACTGTGGTATTGAGGGTC
This sequence comes from Hydrozoanthus tunicans, assembly GCA_026413305.1. Lineage (NCBI taxonomy): Eukaryota > Metazoa > Cnidaria > Anthozoa > Zoantharia > Hydrozoanthidae > Hydrozoanthus > Hydrozoanthus tunicans. The sequence goes on along the minus strand of JAOBAT010137520.1, from coordinate 48 downwards.
TTAGACAGTCCGCTCTACACGGCTCACAACTATTTTCATAAGAGTTGC
>JAOBAT010137519.1:0-34590 GCA_026413305.1 Hydrozoanthus tunicans | reverse complement strand
CCGCTGTTCATGCAGTTAAGTCATATCAGTTCTGTCACGTAGCCTTGAATTGGGTAAACAACTCATAGAGACTGGCGCATTATGATGTAAAAAGGCCCATAATTTCTGCTCTTTTTTTAACGCCTTTTGGCAAAAGACGATTTCTTCTTTTCATAATTTTCTGTAGGATAAAAAAATACAAAGGGTATAAAAAAGAAAAGATATTCTGATTTGTGCCTTAAATAAAAAGAAACGGTTAAACTTGAGATGTAATTCAGTATATCCTATCTATTTCCACATTTTTGATCAAGTGTTTTTCAATTTCATTTCCTGAGAGTCGAGACAAATAACGCAGTTTTTGTGTCCAAATAACCGTTTTCCTGCACTTTGCTGTCATTGTTTGCCCACTTCAGATCACGTAAACTGACCACTGGATTAGTTACTATTGATGTCTTGGCAAAAAAAGCCCTGGGTTATTAAGCTATTTTTGCAAAAAGTGGGTCTTACACTCTAGCTGTATTGTCTTTTATCACGTACAATATAGTATAAATGAACATGAACTAAGAAAAAAAAAAAAATTGTAAAAAAGTTACTTGGCCAAAAAGAATCGATTTTGAGGTTCAAAATATTGAATATTATCCACGTTTTTAAGTTTGTTTGTCGACATTTCAGTCTCAGACAACTGAGTCTTCAAATTTTCTTGGCCGGGGAGCATGTTCCCGTACCCCCCTTGAGTCCTACGCCATATAGGCCCTTCTTTGCAGTCCACCTCCTCGTTCGATCACACCCTCCCGCAAAAATTCCTGTCTACGGTTCTTTGTGCTGTTATTCATTACAAAGTTTAGCCTATGGGGAATGAGTTGTCCGTTATGGAGTCTACAGATGGTTAGTCAGTGTCCCTGCTATTTCTATAAACTATGTCCTTCATTAAGCAGTTTGGAGTTCGAGAAACAAGTAGAGAACATAAATACTTCAATTAGTCGAGGCAATAATTCAAAATGGGCTTTTGGCCGTTTTCAAATTATCCTTCATGTTTATTGATTTTGTTTATAATTCTAAGAATTCGAAACCAAATAATTCTATCTATTTCTTTATTGAAAACAAGCAAGGACATTACATGTAAGTATAGCATATAGATCTTTTTAACCTTAAACTGAAACTTTATGGAACAATACAGCAGGTGGGTATTTGTTTTGGATAAAATCAACAAAAAAAACAACAAAAAAGTTTCAAAAGTGAAGTTCATCAAAATTAATTAGAAAAGCTAAGTTTTTGAAATTATGGTATCCACAGAATTAAAATCAGCCAACCGATAGCAACACTTATATACGATATTAGTGGCAACACGATAAGATGATTAAACACGATTCTAACGGTTAACGTTGTACTCGCTCGCTCTTTCTAAGCTCGTTGCTTGAAAGGGTTCTTTAAATTGAATATTTATCACTCGTTTCACTGTACGTGTGACTAAGGAATCTTATGCTTTGGCTCTTTTTTGTCGCACGCAGTGGGTGATCAACTTATGTCAAATGTTTACAAACCCTTAAGATAAGCTGAGCGCGGAATTACTCAAGGAAAACTGAGAAGACCAAAGGAGAAGAAAACACTGCGTTGATCGTTAGTCATCGAAAGACAAGAAATCCAAGGCCTTAAACAATATAATTAAGGTAAGACATTCGTTACAAATTTCCCATTCCATGTATTGTAAGATATACATAAACTGTTATTGCCACAACCAAGTATTGCTTCAAACTTTTCTCCTCTGGTAGACAGAATTTTGTCTTGGCACGTCATGTTGTTGCCAAAGAACGCGGCAGCTACTTGATAAACGAAATCTGACTGGATCGTCCGGGATATTTCCTTCAGAGCTCAAAATTACATGAACGTTCAATTAGGATTAGGTGTTTTTGTTCCGCTGGGCAAAATAGTGAAATAATAATTTATTTCGTTACGGGGATGCTCGCAAAGAATAATCATATAGTTCATGGTTTAGTTTTCAATCGCAGTTTTATACTAAACGTGTTCGATGTTAACGAAAAGCATTTGCAGCAATTACTTCAATATTTCAGTAACATAACTTGTTTTGATTTCTCTCTAGTTTGTTGTTTTCTGTGATCTGGTAATTATACGAGAGTGAGACTGGTTTTGCACATTAGCTATTCATTGCGGTGTGATCTTTCGACAGTTTATCGCTAGATCCTGGAATCTCGTCAATAATCAAGGCGTGTTGCATTGCTTATGTATGATTTCTAAACTCTATCTTTTACTAAGATCATCCAATTTCCCGCTTGTTTTAATCTAGATACTCTTAATATTTTCATGCTATGATTGGCAACACACGACACAAGGTTTTGTTGAGTAGAAAACGGAATTTTAATCAAGGATAGCTAATTTATTTATACGATATAACTTATTTGCCTTTCTATCACAATTCTAAGGTTATTAAAATTTAATACAATTTTTTTTTCGATACAAAAAGGTAATTTGAAACAAATTCTGAGTTTGATAAGACGAAAATCTACATGCGGCCGAAACATTTTGGGAATATTCACCTGTGGTTGTTATGTATAAATGTGTATGTGGTTGCCATGGTTTTTTAATTAGGTTTTCGGGTTTGCTCTAGATAGAGAAACTCCGTGTTTCGTGAATTGATTTGAAATGACAAGAGTCTAATTCTAAATTGAGGACTCACTTGAAATAGGAATTAATTCCAAACATACAATTAGCAAATTACCACAAAGAACTCCGGCTTTCTTTCTTTGAACATCTTTTCGTTTTCAGGGCTAAGTAAAATATTAACCAATAAAAACACCAAGAAAACTTAAAATCGCAGTTGTTGGAAATTGTGTGCAAAGCAACAAGGCCAACAAGTTCAACTCCGCATTATATGTAATATTTATTTATAAAATCATTGTATCATATGAACTTTTCGAGAGACGAAAACAAAACGAAACAAACATCGTTTGTACTCATTAAGATGATTCAGACCGAAAGAATCTAAGTTAAGTGGTTTGGTATGCCATCGTCCGCAATGACAATCCAAAAGACCAACAATATGACGTAACAGGTTACATGCGTCTCTTCTCAGTCCATCTAAAATGACGCCACCAAGTAAAGAGATAAGTCGATTTTGAAACATCCGTAACTGCTAGAGTTTTCGATAGAAACTCTATTACTGACAGATATTTTAAAACCGATTTTAGATGGACTGAGATGAGAAGCACGTGAACTGTTACATATCATATTGTTGGTATTTTTGAGGGGACGCTTTTAGCGGGAAAAATTCAAAATTCTACACGCCGTATCTTGGCGTACTTCCATCAGATGTTTCTCAAACTGGGCAAATCAATGTTTTTTATAGTATACTTTTTGAAAATTGAAAAACTGATTTCATGTCATATGCTCTTTAAGCAATAGTTTCTAAGCCTGCAGTTTCTTTGGCCGCACTATAATTAAATGTAAATAATTTATCATAAAACTACTTTTGTCCAACAACTGCAGTTTCCAGCACTGTATTTATTCACCATTTCCGTTCATTCTAAAAGTTTAATAACAAGCAATAGTTCAATCTCTCTTACCCTCTTCTCTATGATGAAAAAAATTCTTTAAATTGGTAGTTTTCTATTCTCTATGATGATTTAACTTGGTAGTTTTAGGAGTAGCTTTTCATTTAGATATGTTTGCAGAAGTTCTCGTTTGTAATTAAACTAGGAAAATTGTTGTCACTACACGCTTTTTTTACAAGAACCAAGAACTTTTGGTTGAGGCTCGGCCTGTTTTTAGTTTTCTAGCGATTTCGGCCTAAAGTTGTTCTTTTGAAATTTGTTCTTATTTCCTGATAAATCCAAACAGTGGATAAGTTGCCCAGAACAAAGAAAAAGCGCTAAGGAATACGTGTTTGTTAGTGCATTCTTTCATCCAACGGTACATACATACAAACATGATCTTTATTTATACACGGTAAAATCATCAGTTATAAAATGACATTTACAGTTAATCAAGATAATAGTCTTAAGCTTAAAAGTCAGTATGCATAAACACCAAACTGCTTTACATGATTGCCGTGTGGGAAGCCAGTTGAAACAATTTATTTATTTCCCTTTTGAATTGAACGAGTGACGTACTTAATCTAGCATGGAGTGGTAATTCATTCCATATTTTAGTGCCACAATATGAAAAGCTTTTCTTTAGATAGACTGCGGTATGCGTTCATCGCACAGTATCGTACATCTATCAGCGCAACGTAATTATATAGGAGCACTCAAGTTTTGTCACCGTTTTCGGCTGCTTTAGAAAAAATTAAGAGCGATAAGAAACGATTTTATGAGCATAGAGAGTGTTTGTCTTGATCTTTGTATAAGGACTGAATAAAATGCTTAAAATTGTCTGATCAAAATTTCAGCCTAGTGCTTGTTCTTAAATTGTTCTTAATCTCAGCCTGGCTTTTCTTATAAAGTTAGTTCTTATAAAAAAGCGTGTACCTCGGCGGTGTTAGTTTTTCTCTTTTTTTTTTCTAATTAACGACTAGTCAGATTCGATAGCGTTTTGTTTAAATAAATCAATATGATCAATTTAAACTTGAAATACTGGTATCCTTCCATTCTTCACTGAGTAAAGTAATAAGTCGCTTTCACTTTCTATCATTACCGAGTTTTTCGTATTTTTTAAGAGTAGCCAACCGGCTGTAGTTGCTTTGAATAGACTCACCAATCCTTATTTATTTTTGTTTGAAATGATTATTTTACAATATTATTATTATTATTATTATTATTATTATTATTATTACTATTACTATTACTATTATCATCATTATTATTATTACTGTTATTATCAATATTAATTTTATTGACATCTTATTAGAATATTTTCGTCGCCGGCATCTTATCGTTAACGTCATCGTTATAAAATTGTTCTCGCTCCAACTAAAATTGCCTTGCATGCAGTTCAGTTCGAGTCACCTTACCAAAAAAAAAATGAATGAAATTATTTTCCAAACTTGAAAGACTTATGGAAAGATATAAGCTTTTTGAAGTTCTTAAACGTTCGAGCTATAAACACCGAGAAAACAACTGGATTTCATTAAGTCTTTAAGCCAAAGATATTGTTATTAATGATCGAAAATCATCATAAGGATAGCGACTATATATTCTTTTCGCACCTCATTTTAAATATGACACATTTGATTTAGTGCTTTTATACGATACAACGAAATTAGTTCACAACTTGCACTTGTGTGCATTCGATGATAAGAACTCAAACCAAGGCGAAAAGAAAATTAGGAGCATCCATCTTTTATATACATATAATTTACGGCCACAGATAATACTATAACTGCACAGAAGACTTTAGGCCGTTTTTAATACAGTCCTGAACATAATAAAAGCAAGCCAGATATTTTTTTTCTACCATACTGCTCATAAACATGATCTGAATGTAAGTTAATACGGGGAAAGATTTACAGTTTTTAATTTCTTGGGTGCATCGTTCTTCCATTTAAATTGCGAACAGTCCAAACATGCTTATCTCAGCATACCGTTGACCTTGGTCAGTTTAAATGCAAATCAAGAGTGAAAGAACACTACACGTAGTTTTAGCTGTGAACTTGAACTTGAGCTTGGCCTTGGGCCATTGGAGGTTTGGGCAACGAAAAAGCAAACTTCGAATAAACTTGATCTAGTTGTTATAACCATAGCTGCATCAAGCTTGTTCCAGTTCAGAGGCTTTCGTCATGGACAATTGCCAATTCTCCTCTCGACTGTTTATATCAATACTTTTAAATACTACGAATAATTAGTTAAGTTCATGCGGGAAGCCTGGAAAAAGAGAGCTTTATGCACGAAGAAAATATGAATGAAAAAATAAAAGGTTTGTTCATGCATACAACTCGAACCGCTGCCTTTAAAAAATAGGTGTAAACCAATTCTTACAAATGATATCAAAAGAGTTCACTTTTTTATTTTAATTTCTGTCTTTATTATCAAAATGCAAAACTGCTGTGTCTTACCTGCTGGGGCGTCATCCTCCGAAATATGGAGCAAAAATAGCAGCTGTTTTTGTACTGCAAGATGAATTCAAGAGTTATGTTCTTAGAGAGACAAACCTGTCAGTGCTTATTTCGTGTTTTGTCTCGATGCTTGAATTTTTTGTAGCAACAGTTGGCGATTTTTGGGTTTGCTTTTCTTAAGAGAAAAGGCAGAAATTGAATATCAGAGGATAAGTTTCACTTCAAAGCCAGTTATGCTCTTGCACTTTATTTTTTGAAAATTAACGATGTGTTATGCTAGTGTACGGTTTACAGAATAAGTAGCACATGAGAAGGTTCTGAGGTTGTGTTTTCTGTTCGTAACTACGTGATGAGAGATACTTTGAAAACTCCAAACCATGTATTGTTATTAAAGTTGCAAGATACACTTCAAATCAGTTCAATGTCACGTTTAGTTGTGACTCGATAATATTGAATGACACGGGCAAAGGACAAATGCCAAAGCAGCTAAGAGCTTGAGAGCTTGAAGCAATTACTGAATTAAGCAAGCCACTCTGTTTCTAATCAAACTAACATTTACACATTTCACCAGATATAATTAACAATGAATGCTTGCCAAATTATTACAATAGCCAAATCAACAAAATCTATGGCATGTTTCTCTTATATAAGCACCCCCTGCCAAAGCACTTGCGCTATTTTCATTTGTCACGGAAGCTTAGTTCATGTAGAATTCTACTCTAGCAAGATTTAACTTCCATTTATCGATGTACATTGATACGTACGTTTTGCTTCAGAAGCTCAAACGATAAATAACTCTTCTCTTTGATTATGTTTATACACAAAACTAGACTGTCACAATGCTTTACTCATTACAGCAAAATTTACATTTAAAAAATTGAGATACTGCCAATGGGTATGGAGAGGCAACAAAATGTTAGAAATTTACAAACTTTAGGAAAATGAAGCCGAATGCAATCCAATTTTCCAAACAGCTACTTTTACTTGAACTTAAGCTGAAGAGTATGGAGGAATGTTAAAAGGGGAAGTTTGTTTTTATACTCGCAAAATTAAAATTGCCCGGGGAATCATTATTTAACAGCAGGACGCCAAAACATGACATGCAACCATGGAACGTTAATGATATAAAGGCCGCGAGCTTGAAAACTGTGATCTTTTTAAGTGAGTCATTAAAAGACTTCTTTTCGAAACAGTTGGCAGAGTTGCGCATTTCTTGACTAAGTTCCCTCTTGCTTGTGTGGAAAGTTTGCAGTTTGAGGAGGTAGGTTTTTGACTGAACCATTCGTATATTTTTTTTAAAAAAACAACAATTGTTTGATTTTGAATTGTTATATTTTAATTGAAGTTTACGTGAAGTTGGCTACTCGCAGCTCAACTTTCAGTGCGCGAGAATAGCTATACATTAGTAAATCGCATCGTAAATTTTACTGACATGCACCTTCGTGGGAAGTTCAAAGCTTTCTTTGCATCACAGCTAGACGGAGTAAGGTTAATAAAGAGCACATGAAGGCGCAAACAGAACTTGATAGTTTTTTTGGCAAAACGAGTTCACGTAAAATAGGTTGCACAGTGGATAAAGAAGTTTAGTGTACGTTGTCAAGTAATCTATCGCCGTAATTTGTTCGATGTTAGAACTTACAGTTCAACGTTAACGGCGACCTTCATTTACTCCTGAAACAAACATTTTATATGTTTGAATGGACTTCTTCGTACTGAAATAACAACGCGGTTAACAAGAATCAGATGTCATATGCACTATGAATGTTTTTAAAATTCTTCAGGTCGAGACACACAGTGGGCAAAAAAAAAAAACATTACTGAAACCATCACAGAAGTCTCTAAAGTTCGATTACTTTCCATGTATTCATTTTCAACCTCTTTTCAAAATTACACAGCGAAAAATCTTTTGAAATGGCATCAACTGAATTCTTAGTTTAGGGCTCTGGAACAACTGCTGGTGAAACGTAACAAAAACATTTCAGAATAACAAACGAGACTCGAACTCGATTGCTCGTGTTTGCTACTGTTCTGCTCCACCAAAAGATGGGAGAAAGTTCGACGGCCTCCTGATCAGACTTGTGTTTCGCATTCGTCCCGCATAGTGTACATTAACAATGCCAAGATCACTCTATAACTTTAAATGGTATTTATGATAGTACTGATACCATTTGTAATGTTTATGACATAGCAAAGACCAGATGTTAAGACGTGTCGTCCAAAAAATGTTTCCCACCGCTTTCACTGACAACTTCAAACAAGGCTAAACCAAAGCAAATTCTTACTTCGCCAAATTTATAGAACTTGGCCATATATTTAAAGTAAAACAACTGTTCTGAAACCTCAAATGTTGGCATAGATTCTCGTAAGACCGATGTAAGCTGTATTAATAAAAACCAGCTGAAAAAAAAAGGCTTGAAAGAAATTCATGGGTTGTAACTGGCTGGGAACTTGTTTGTGGTTTTCCTACTCGAATGGATTTAGCTTATTAAAATTATCTTTTATTCGTTTAGCTGAAGAAGAATGTTCTGAGAAAATTTTTTGAAATACTTGAGCTAAATTTAAACACGAAACTTGAACTTGACTTACAAAACGCTCAGCAGCTCAGCAACCCCCAGCGGAATAAATAGACGACTTCCCGAAGAGAGGTCGAAAGAGTTTTTTTGTCGTCTTTACATATTTAGCTCGGACTGCAGGCAATTTGTTTTTCACATTACTGCGAAACAGTCGGTGGTGCGGCAGTTAACTAGCATGTTTGACTAGTAATCGTAGTCTAGGGTCGCAAGTCTGATCCCCTGGCATACCACTGTGTTGTTTCCTTAACAAGACAGTTTACCTCGGGGAGGGGAGGGGGGTATCCCTATATTGGGGTGGTAGGTATGACCGTCGGTATTTTATAGGGGTTGTTAAAAGAAGAGCCTGGTATTTTTTAGGTTTGAAAAACGCAAAGTTATTGGACTTGCAGTCCCGTGTTTTAGCAATTATGACAGAAGTCCTTTGGCGAACGTCCATTTACTGCATATCATGTTCGGCGCAACACGAAAGGACATAACGCCGAACCGCTAGCTATCAAGTTGGTGTTTTTTAGGGTAATGTTAAGATCGAAAGGTATTTTTTAGGGTGGAAAATTTTTATCCCTTGGTATTTTTTAGGATATTCTGGGGACTTTTCCGACGGTCATCCCTACCCTTTCAACCCCCCCGAGCCTCCTTGATCAATCTGGGTTTCCATCCACACGCTTTTAACATGTTTTGGGCAAAGAGCTTTTAATACATACACAATACTGGCAAATTGAGTCTTTAACTTTGCAAATTGTGCGTGTCAATACGGATTGTCGGCGGCCTGGCCGGTAATCAACGAGCAAAGCAAAAGCCTTAATTTCTTTTTGTTCTAATGGGTTCCAACGAGTTTAAATTCAAGCCGAAGGCAGTCATATTACTGATTAGTCGGCGGAAATAAGAATTCGAATAGAAACTGCTTGATAAAGCAAATATATTTTTTCTTAGGCGGCTTTTCAGAAAACCAATGGCAATGAATGAAAAGACATAACTGTTGAGCGCCCGAAGCAGTTCCATTAACATTTTTATGCAAAAAGGTCTCAAAATCTTATTTCTTTTAGAGGAATTGCTATATCCGCTATTAGTGATATTTTATTATAAACCCGCATTATGGTGGTGGAAGTAGTTAAGCCTTTTGTTAACCGTTGCGCCGTGTTTTTCACAAAATAATTTTGAAACAAATACTGCTATACCGTTTGGTAAAACCTTTTTTGTACCTTAACCTTCGAAAACATTATGAGTTTTGCAGTCCGTTAATTAGAAAGTAATATAGAGAAGTGTTTCGTTTTTGAAAAATATCCGCCGAGTTTTGCAACAACTCGTATTAAATTTAGTGCTTGTCGGCAATTTTACTTTTTCAATACAATTTTGCACTATTGCAGACAGCTCTGTGTAAACCAAAAATATGCTTACTGTATATAAATTTATTTGAGATTGAGTGATTTTGCTAAGTAGAAATTTGTGTCGCTCATCAAACGATTTCGAAAGCCTTTTAGCGGTTTTGGGCCTGAGAAATATTTATAACGTATTCAAAATGTGTAGCTTTCATAATGAATCTGTATATAAAACTGAACGTTTGTTCGAAAGTGAGTAACAAAGGACACCGACAAGAGACTACAAAACAATTGTTTTAATAAAGCCCACTATGGTTAATTTGCAACAGCGATATCCATTAAAAAAGGTTGTATTTTCTCTTAAGATCCCGAGAAAAATATTGAACATACGCCACGTTCTGGAGCCATAAACCATCAGAAAAAACAATTTTTATAGCTGCTATCATTTCTTCATAGAGTCATAAAAGGTGAGTCGCTCACATATGAAGTAAAAAAAATAATGAAAACAAATTGTTCAGTTTTCCACCTGTGACTGATTATATACTCAAAACCTTTGCTTGCAAAGCTAGAGACTAAAAGAAACAAAATGTGCTCTTAAACATTCTGCCTATACAGCGACATGATTCCATATCCTTAAACCACTAATCTATGATGAAAGCATTTGCCAACTGAACTTGCAGTAAACAGAAGCCTACAAATTGCTCGTTCCAACGAATCTACCGATGTTTGAAAGAAGAACTTAGTTCACGCATTTTTTCTGCGAAAAAAGATGAACGAACAGGAATAGCACAGTAAACCTTTTCTTGAAAAGGAAATGAAATACAATTGTCGGAAGAGTGAAAATAGTCATGACAACGTTTTTCAAATTCATAAACCTTGGTGCTATCACAAAACCCTGATTACCAGTACAGACTCATTTAAAGTTTATTTCATGATTGTTTTCAAAGAAAGTCATTTTATTGTAATTTTTATACTTTTAGTTTAAGTTTTATTCAGTAAAATGTAATGCCATACGAATGAAAAATAGATCCTAGAAAATAACGGATGGCCTAACTAGATTTATAGACGAACGGAAGTTTTCATTAAATTTTGAAAGGGCGGCAGTCACTGAATGAATAACGAACTTGTAAGGTAATAAAAGGCTTCAACATCGTTTTTGCAATTTTTTGTAAAATCATTTTGATAGCTGTGCGAACTTTATTCAATAAAGAAAACCACAACTAAAGCGAGATGTGACTAAGATCTCGCACTTTGGTTGAATAATAATCTTTGTTAGTTTTTAAGTTGGATTGTTTCTACACTAAAGTTGCTATCGACATCCAGTTCTCCAGAATCATTTAGCAAATTACTTTTTCTTGGGCTGCAGGTTGCCATATACATCTGTTACTGAATTGCTTTTCGTTTCACACCTAAAGTCAATGAGTGTGCCCCATACACCTAGCAATTGATAACTGACCAAGCGCCACACTCACGGCTATAAACTTCGTAGATTAATCACAACTACCTCAACTACATGCGATTGTCTCAAAATATTTGAAAAAGGTAAAACGCTGTTAGCCGAAGGTAACAGTTTATAGAAACCATAAAAGCAAACGGATAGTGTGCGACAAGTCAAGATAAGTTTTACAAGAATGGTGTGCTGTGTCAGTTAATCTATTATATTTTGTTGCGATACTGTATATATGTTAAATGGTGGTTCAAAGTTTTTGGCTGCACTGAACTCACCAGTTTCAAAGTAGGCTTGTCAAACTCCAATCTTAAAGCTTAAAAGAAAGTGGATTAGTTTAAGAAACAGATAGAGTATAAAATCCAAAACGCTGAAGAGAAAATTTTTCAAAATAATTTCAGCTTAATATCTTCTGACACTAGCGCGGATATATTCAGCCCCTGATGTCGTTGAACAGCGAAAGCTAGGACATTTTCAAACATCGATCAGAAACATCTTAAACAGTGTTATTAAGCCTATATTGAATTTTTACATTTTATTTCAAAACATAACAACAAAAGCTACACAAAATCAATCCATAAAGTTTTTGCACCAAGCAGTCACTCTCCTGCAGCACGGTACGAAGAAAAGAATTAACATAAAATCGTTTTGAATTTTGTCAGTACTTCCAGTATTAGACAAAAGTTGCTAGGAATATCTCCTGCATGGGGTCCTCTTTTCATAACCTTCAGCAGCAGTCGATCTTCTAAAGGTCAAAGTTATTAGTTTTCGTTAAACTGTCTTCTTCAATGTCATAGCTTGACTTACATGTACTAGCCATGGCTTGTTTTTAATTAATTTTAAGCGTCAGTTAAAAAGTCCGACGTGTGAATATTAAAACTAAAAGTTTTAAAGGCTAAAATTCGCTGTGGGAAGTCCAGAAAGCTGCCGAATAGGGGGATATCTTTTTTGTTAACTATGACGAAAGGCTATCGCTCGATAATTTTAATATAACTTAAGATAACTTTCCTAATTTTCCACGGACATGACTTTTCAAACTTTATTAACATTTACTTTTTAAGTCTTCAATCAATCCTTCTATATCTTAAGGAAAACCGGACTTTGGTGGCATAAAACGCCATGGATAATAAATAGACATATGAATTTATTTTTTTAAATATGGACAACATAAAAGGAAAAACTTCACTGCGTGATTATCTTAGGGCATTGTGTCCAGTGTCCAGGAAAATTGTACTACTAAAACGAAAGAGATCTTTTCCATATTCTCTGCTTATTTCGTGATGATTAGGTTGCAAAACAACTTTATTCAGAAACGGTTGATAAAAAATTTAGAATAGTAATCAGTTTGTTATGGCTTTTGGCTTTTTGAATGTCGTTTGTCGTTCTTTTGATCTCAGCCAAACTTTTTTTATAATCGAAAAATAATACTTGACCGCCCGAACAAAATACATATAACAAACCTTGTGCACATGCAGTTCTTTAACTCAATTGCTTTGAAATTACATGTGAAACAGATAGTGCTTTTGATCAACGGCAAATTTGTTCTTTGTCAGAAAAGAATTACTCAAAAATAACTATTCAATAAGGAAACGACGAGTTTCTGAAACGTGATTAATCAGATAACCTACAGCTAATTTCCAAGCACTCCTACACAAATACGCCATCAATTCAAAACACAACTCCATCAATAAATCCATTACGCAGCATGAAAGCTCTCACTTTACCAATCTATCTTATCTAAATTTACGTAATAATAGTTCTTATTCATAGTCGTAATTTCTTTGAGCGTGTGGAATAATCGCCTACGCAAACAATTCAGTAATGTCCCTCGATACTCTCTTGGAATCGTAGATAAGGTCGCTTTCAGTTTGATTAGGCGTAAGCACCTGGTTAAATTTTCGTTAAAAACTTCTAAACGTTGAATAATTTATACCGGTGCAGGTTATATTTATAGCGAAGAAATTGCGTTTCGACACTACCAAGCTTCTTTATCAGCAGTTATTATGAATGGTGGCGAGTTCCTTCTTTTGAAATCACACAACTATATCCAACAAATTTTCAATTTTTTAAGTTAGATCTCATTAAACCAAGCTTCTTTCTAAGATTATCGTAAAAAATATCCGCGCTAGTGTCATTAGAAGATATTAAACTGAAATTATTTTGAAAAGTAAAATGATAAAGTGTCTAACTATACTATCAATATCTTTATTGTTATCTTGAAAAACGAGCTGTTAGTCAGAATTAATAAGACCAAATATAAAGGGGGTGAATTTTACAATAGTTAACTATCTTGTAATTTGGCTTTCTGCTTAAAAATGAAACTAGAAACTTAAACCATATGATGCTATTTCATTCGATTTTCCAAACTTGTAACAGGCAAGCAAATGTTCCTATTTTGTTTCAGTCCTTGCCAAGTCACCTTGGTCTAAAAACTGGCATGTCAGTTTTCTAAAGTGGAAGAAACCTTTCTACTACGTATATTGTTAAAGAATGATGTATAGCGATTCTGTTTCTTTATGATTTTTGAGGAATTTGCTTTGAATTTTTTTCTGTAAAATAAACTGTTCTAACTGAATCCACCTCATTTCGCATGCAATCTGACTGTTTGACCTGTTCTCTGAGTTGATAACTGGTACGTATTGACGCCAATAGCCTTTGTTTTGTTCTCTCTCAAATGGTGAAACTGGTTTATCAGACGGGAAAGGTGAAGTCATGTCTTGACGGCAAAAGCCCATAGTTGCCGAAAAGTTGCGATGAAAAGATGAGCAATTCCAATAACAAATTAAAGTTCGTGGGAAAAAAAACGAGAACCTCATCCAATGCCTCTGGTTTAAACTCATTGCTTTTTAAGTTACAACTGTTATTGGCTACTAACGTTTCTAAAGAAAATGCGAGGTTATTTTTCAAAACGGATTTGGAAAAATGCTATTGTCTGAAACAAAGAGATATATTTGGATTTTATAACTCATCGAATTCTTAGCATTCTTCTACAAGCCCCCGTCAGCTCTTTCAGCTGTTCAAGTATTCGTTTTTGCCTTGTATTTCTCGATTTTCCAATAAATTTGTTTATGATCTCTTGGGATACCCAGTTTGGGAATGGTTCGAGTTAAGCGCTAATGTCGATTTTGACAATGCTAGGATCTTATATTTAGTAATACGCCTAACCAGTGTCAAATTTCTTTGGCGCTAAATGTTGATCGTCGCTTTACCCATTTCAACAACGATTTAAAACTGCATTCAAGTTTTCAGTTTGTTTTTATCCTCAGTATTGTGTAATAAACAAAAAAGGCTTCTTCTTTAAGTTTCACTTGCCATAAAAAGACATACAGACTTAATCACAATTCTTGTTTTTTTCCGATTCAAAGACCTTGGCTTTTTTCTTTGTTTACCATTATAGGCCGGAGATTCTTGCAAATTCGGACAAAAGTCTAATTAAGTATTTACCGAACTTTTCCCATCGATTAAAGTCATTTTTTTATCAGGATATTGCATCAATTTTGTTTCTCTTGGTTTAATAAGTTCATTATCCTTTAATATTCGAGTCAGCTCTAAAGATCACAGCCATTATGTCAAAATAGGGGATCGCCTTGGCCTTGTCGGACTCGTACCAACTTTAATATCTGAGTGAATAGTTTCCGGAAGTACTATTTGTATTCTGTTTGATAGAGCTTTAGATGCTATTCAGTTTGTAGTTTACACTGAAAAATAAAGTTAGCCGCCAGAATTTTAGGAAGCTTCTGTCTTTATTCTTGTCATAACGCAGCCTTTTGTGTGTTCGACTAACAAGGATCCAAGAAGTCCACGTGATTTGTTATTCTCGAATGTTGAGAGTGCCAATCTACATTTTTCTAGCGTAAGTTTACCTTCAAGCAACTCTTTACTAACTTTGCTAAGATCCATAAATGTGCTTTTCCAAAGACAGTTTCAGTCGATTCCAGATTGTCCCGATGATGACTTGAATGAACTATGTAAATAGATTCTCATAGAATTCCATTTTCTTTGGATCGATAATAGTTTCGTTTTGAGTTTTTAATTACTTTTTTTGTAGTTTCTAAAGTGCCTATGACGCGGTCGTAAGAGATTACTTGCAGCTAAAAGATTGCCATTAGATAAACACTAACCCGAAGCTTTAGGTAATTCCGACAAAAACTCGCTAAGACATAGCTGCTCGAAGTTCTCAATTTTCGTGATATTTGGTCCATTTAAGCGGTCGGCCAAAAACTGCATTTGCCTGGCTTTCGGCTTTATGACGTCAAGCGGGTGAAATATCAACATGTCGGTAGATGACAATAAACCAACATCAACAAAAGAGCTAAAGGGAAAATGTTGCTGCACAGATTTTCCCAAAAATTTGAGCTGCAAAACTAGTTTTCTTTGGGAATATATAACAACGCATATACGTTTCCCAAAACCAAACCGCTGACATTACTACATTCGTCCCCAGGCTTCCTCTATCATAGGGAACCAAAAACAAGGGGGAAAATGCTGTAACTTCACGATTATTTATCAAAACTCCTTTAAACTTTGGATTTGTGTTAACCTGATAGCAATCTCTTAGCTGGCAAAAAGTAAAATTCGTGCCATTGACACTTAAAAAACATTGTATTCCTTTCTCCTGCTTCATGCCACTTCGCTTTTGACCGAAAAGTATTATCAAAAGATTTTACTTTCTCAAGCAATTTAACTTGTGCTTGGAGCATCCTTTCCAGTTTGGTTATACGATTTTTCGACAACTTTCTAGCATAATAAACCTTTTTTTTTTTGAAAACTTGACTATCAATTCAGTTTCTGCTGAAATTTGTAGATGTACAACATAGCTGGTTTTTTGAAAACACTAAGTCAACCTTGCAAGTCGTTCGAGTATCTCGTATATATACTTATCTGCGAATATGGTTACAGAATCTTTAGCCTTATGTCTGTTTTCGGCATGGTAACTAAATTCTTGAAAGGTCTTCTATGAGAAGTCATTCACTCCTCTGTCAGTCTCCTTATGGTGATTAAAACGTGGCTGCATTACAATTAAAACGAAAGAGAGAACGACGTGATCTATATTCCCGCACGAAAAAAAAGTCTTCTCCTTTCTTTAAATACAAATGCCGTTGTTTGATTTTAAAAAAAAGGCTTAAGGTAACGGTAAACCTATTCTGAGGGCAGAGCGAGCACACTAAGTACTAAGTACGTAACTAACTGACTACATCAAGTTTAAAGTGTTTCTAAAATTGTTAAAAACAACACCTTGGTTTGGTATCATCAACCACGTCGCCTCGACGTTGTGCTAGCGGTAGATTTTGCAACGCGTGTGTCAATTTTTGTATCGTCACAATATTTTCAGCTTAGCCTAGTCGTACGGTTACCTAGCTAAATAGTACCCTGGGGTAAACTTTCAGTCAGTTTAAGTAAGCAGGTTTAGGTGGAAATCGGCTACAAGTCATTGATCTTATTCTGAATCTAACTCTAAAAATTAATTTTAACACTGGAAGTGAACTCGCTTAGCCCTTTGAATACAAAACTTACAAGAATAAACATTTGTGGAACCTTACACAAATCCTACCTTATTCCATTTTGTGAAAGTATTTTGGATATGTAAATTTTGATGATTGTCTGGTTTCTGACGAAAACAAAAAAAATTAACTTTAATTACTAATTTTTTGTTTTGTTTGAAATTTGTAAGAAAAGGCTCTTTGGAATACAATATGTTAATCATACTAGATTAACGAGACTATTTATACACGAGGTTTGATGTTTTTTCACAAACGGTTTCCTGTCTGTCAAACCGTTGGGACGCTCTCTCATTTTCTTACTTGTGTCGGAATATCTCTGGAAAAAAAACCTCCTTTTTGTTGATGATATCGAAAGGTAGGGCTTCAATTTGTTAGAATTGCGTCATCTTTAGACCAGCAAACCGCAGATAACGAAAACTTTCCGTCATTCTCATACCTTGGCTAGAACAAGCAGATGTCTTAATTACTTATTTGCGTTTTTCTCTCGCAAAGCTTTATAGAATAAAGCAGCATCAAGTAGTCGCATAAGCTTTTCAGTACAAAACTTTTATCTTGCCACACCTGATGGGACCAAACAGGGACCCAGTTTGCTTAATATCGAAAAGAAGCCAACCTTGGAAAGAGCTCCCCTTTTTTAGGTTGCAGGTTTAAATCGAGGCATTATGTTTACGAATTTCAAATTTTGCTATCTATAGAGGTACTACTCTATTTGCTCAGCGTTAATGCGTGCCCGTTGTTCGAACAAGTTGTAGTAGTTTAAGAACTTCTTGGATAGCGTTAGCAAAAAGTTATTGTGCTAATAGAACGGCTACGTGAACAATGGAAAATGATCTGATGTTCAACATGTGCTGTTTTGTTCCCGTAATGTTTCGGAAAACAAGTTGGTTTAAACAACTCTCAAGTGGATAAGATAACATACAGTTGAAACACAAGTTAATCCTAACAATTATAAACGATTTAATTCTTTCCACAATTTGAACTTCTTTGCTACTTCGTATTACAACCACTGGTGTTGTAACAAAAACGAGTGTTGGAACAAAAGGCTGAGAAACTAATTTTGAAAAAAAAATTAGGAAAACTACTGGCAGTTTTACTACTTGACAATGTTCTCTTGACGAAAAGAACGCGGCTGTTAGCGTCATCATCATCGGTACATAGATCTGTAGTTATGAGAGTAAAAACTAAATAAATCAATTTTTTTTCAAGTAAATTTTGGTTGCGAAATGTTTGGCGTAAGTTAGAATTAGTCTCTGAAATCTATCAAACAATAACCTGTTGATTTCAATTCTAGGATGCTATTGCTGTTAAAAGAAAAGAATACACATATGTCAGTACTAGTTTCCTAATTTGGAAATGTCAAGAAAAAACAACTGAGAGTTAATTAACAAAAACGAATATTTGTCCATGTTGCATTCAATTGCTAATTTTCTGTTGCATATGTAATAAAAAGCAATTAGAAGAAAATAAACGAATATTTTCAGTATAGAACTTGATTGCTTAGGCGCTTGCATAAGTTTAAAATATCTTATCATTCTAGTGTAGCAAAAACTTACAAGATAGGGTATAGCTCATGAAAGAAATGTGAAACATGAAACCTGTTTTACAAATAAATATGAAAAGAACACGAAGCTTTAGACTTCAATTTAAATTACAAATCATTAAGCGAGACTTTAAATGAATCAGTAAGTACGAGAACATTCTGGATTAGTGCTAGTCATAAGGTGAGTAGAACGAACCATTATACTGATCTACAGCAACTACCGCTTAAAAAGATTTCGTAATTACAATAATCTAAGCTTATTGAATAGATAGAAAACAACCTGTTACAAACATCAACGCAACTCGTGTTCCGGAAGAAAGCATTTTGTTACAATATGCACTCTTTTTGGTTGTATACTTTTTTAACCATTTTGATAAGAACTTCAGGCAGAATTTAAGAACATGCTAAACTAAGATTACACCTGAGACAGAGGAATTGCCGAGAACTCTATTTTGTTACATTATAACACAAAATTATGGACTCGCAAAATAGTCGGAAGTGGAACATTGTTTTCAGCTGGTATAAAATTGAAGGAAACTTACAAGAACAATATACAGGACTCATAATTTACTCTGTTACTCTATATACTTACTGCATATTTGTTTATATTAAGAAACCTTGAGGCTGGAATTTTAAATTGTATCAAAAACATTCAGAAATGAGTCGTTCTAACAAAAGAAATTGTCTAAACGACCGAGAAAACTGGAAACTAGGAATTGTTTTTTACAAACCGGTTCAATTATCTACTCTTTCAACGGTAACACAATATGAAATTTTCTTATCTTTTTAGCTTAATTTCTCCAATTGTAGTGTTTTCTACGAAAGTTTCTCTTATCTACCCTCAGGTGCCGCCACTGAACTAATTACATATGTAGATGACGTAATCTACTTCCCCAAAGTAACTTTCTTATGCGAGGTCAATTATTTTCGTGTTATACTCTTGTTGCAGTAAGATTGGCTTATCTATCATTTAGTGTTTACTCTTTTTTGTTACCATGTCGTGCTGTGTTCTCACAAAAAATGGCTAAATTCGCGCGCTTTTCTCGAGTATAAATGTATTGTGTTCTTACACTAGAGAGTTCATATTTTTTTGAAGTTCTACTTAAATACATGATTATTTGACGATTACTCGCGCTCATTCAAATAGACATTTTCATCCGTTCGATTTTTACATTTTAGAGATTTTTCTAGTTTAAAGTTTACTTTAGCATGAAAGTTAAAAGCTCTCTTCATTTCGTTCATTGTATATTCAATCAATTTAGTCCATTTGTTTTCGATTTACTCCAGCGAAGCATTCATATAACGTGTTTCATTTGCCCTTTTAAAATTCTATATGTACAAAAAAACCTGGATTCTTAATTATATTGAAAAACTTGGCAAAATCTAACGGATGTTACTTAAATACCGATTATACACAAAATTAAATTAATTATCCATCAATGTGGCAGGTACGAAACAATATTAAAAACTAAGGCGCTTTTGTACAAAAAGAAATTTCTTTTTTATTTTTAAATCATCTGGAACAGCAAAAGGCTTCAACAATTTATTCACTTCTCTCGACTTCTATGAACAGTGTTCTCCTGTTTTGGAATACTGTATCCATGTTTAGATTTGAGCAAAAAGCATTTGTTTTAGAAACCTTTAGTCACATAGGGTTGTTCGTAGAACAGGATGAATTATATTAATTTGCATCATTTAAAAACTGCAAAGAGTTGACAGGTGTCTTTTCACCGCAGGTGACAGTTTTGGAACAAAAACAATGGGTCGTTCTCATCTTAGCGAGAAATCTAGTCTGGTAAATCTTTACTCTCCTTCATAACGATTGCCGACGGAAATTTCAAATGCTGGTCTTGCTATTGAAGAGAACATAAAGAATTGAAGATAATCTGGCGAGTTAACATTATCTGGTGTTTTTATAGCAGTTGTTAACGAATAAACTGAATATTTCATTACAGGATACAATTTGCACGGAGTGGAAAAAAAGTCTAAATATTTATTATTGCTGTGGAAAAGAGAGCTCACCGCTATCACGATTAAGCACAAAACAAAACAACCGATGCCAGTTCTACGACAAAACACAGAGGGATTTCGCTTCTATTGTGATCTTAACTTAAACCATTCTCTGCAGGCCGAGAAAACGTTGGAAGGACGCACGATGCTAACGTAAACTCTCTTAAGAGCCTAGGATTGTGCTCGTTCGAGAATCAGTACGATGTTGAAAGAGTACTCCAATTATTCAAGCAACATCACGGAGAATCCAAAAAGCGACTATGATCCGAGGTCAACAGTGGCCATCGCTTTCCAAGCTGGCTTTCTGCTTTTAGTAATACTATCGTCAGTTATTGGAAACGCTTTGATTCTCCTAGCGATTTACAGAAACCACAGATTAAGATCGATTACATCTGTCTTTATAGCGAGCTTAGCAGTTGCTGATCTCGGAGTTGCTGTAATAGGAATGCCATTCACATTAACCTCTTCTATAACGTACTCATGGATATTCGGAGAGATCTTCTGCAAAATCAATGGTCTAACAAATTCCATCTTTTGTATTTCTAGTATGCTTAACTTAGCCGCGGTCTCCATTGATCGATACATCGCTATTATCAAGCCCTTGAATTACCCATTGATTATGACACCAAAAGTTGCTTTCTTGATGGTGTTTTACGTCTGGTTTCAAGCTCTTCTGTGTGCGATCCTACCAATCTTAGGGTGGTCGCAGTATACTTATATTAGAAACGAATCAATTTGTACCGGTGACTGGGGACGCAACATTCCTTACACACTCTTCATTTTTGGTAGCTGCTTCTTTGTTCCCTTAGCTATCATGGCCTACTGTTACTATCACATTCTGCGTGTTGCTAGAAAACATACAAAAAATTCGAAACCGAAGCTTGGAAAAATCAGTGCAACAGAGGGACCCCTCCGAGCCGCACTTTCCCTTGCTGTGACTGTAGATGGATCTTTATCTTTAGAGAAACAAACAGAGTTGGAACGAAAAGAGAAGGAAGCAAAAGAGAAATTCCGACGTGATACAAAAGCAGCCGAGACTTTACTTATAGTTATGGGAACATTCATACTCTGCTGGCTACCACATTTTATGGGGATGACTTGTTTGTTGTTCGAATCTTGCAAGTGGCCAGATGAGTTCTTCGCCACAACAACTTGGTTAGCTATGTTCAATAGTGGCTGTAATCCTATAATATACGGTGTTCTAAACAAACGATTCCGACAAACATACAAGGATATTCTGTGCTGTAGGAAGAACACATATGGTGGAAATAGGGTGGGCATTTGCTAACCAACTTTGGTATTAAGCCCCGAAGTGGAGGTGGCTAATGGTGGATATTTACCGAGGCGCAAAGCGGCGAGGTAAATATCTATTGCTAGGCACCGACACTGAGGGGACAATTGTTTTAGTACATACCAAATCAGTCCAATAAATTCAGGTGAAAGTTGGCAAATGTCAAGTTTGAACCAAATTTGTCAATTAAAATTTTAGTTGCACGTAAGAAAAGCCCGCGCTTACTTTAATCGCTGTACCTTTTCTGGAAATTTAGGGCCAAAACAATTTTCATCCTACTTGTGAACACAAACATCCCAAGTTCAGTGGCCCTTTTTGTGATTTCTTGAATTTCCTCTTCCGAGTCGCCATTTGACTGCTTTCTCAAAACAGTAAATAACCTTGAATATCTACAGTTTTAGGAACCAATGAAAGCGCGCGAAAAAAGCTATCCACTGATTTGTTATGTACTAAAATCGTATAGAAATAATTTAAGATTCACTTTCATTTTATCTCAAAGCCGGAAACAAAAATTCAAAGGCTAAAAATGTATTTCTTAATTTCAACGAACAAAACTATATCATGAAAAATTTTAATAATTGAGACAGAGGTAAACAAAAACATTAAGCACCTAAAATATATTTTTTGTTACGAAAAAGCAGACGTGAAAAGAATCACAATAAAACACAGACCATTAGTTGTTTATCAACAGCAAGCAATGCATGCACATTGTTCTTTCACTCTAACCATTGTCTCTTAATTCTAACCAATGTAACCCCTTCTTTGAAACAACTTAGCAAAATCAAACTCTGTAAAACAGTGCCATAAAAAAAAACTTAAGATCACACAAAACCTATATACAAAAAGATCAATAGATCCTGTTAGTATCACAAGTTGAAGTATGCAGTAACAAGGGATTGGTAAAGATGTTGGCGGGACGCCTACCCAGTGTTTGCGTTCCACTAGTTAACAACGCTCGTTTGGTTTACTAAAAGAAGCTGATAATAGTCGTTAACCTAATGCAACAGGAAACATATATTCACAGCTCCTCATAAAAACATGCCAAATCTCCTCCGTGTTCACTTTAAATTCCTCACGCTGTTATACTTCTACGGTTTTGCTGTCTGCGAACATACAAACCACCTGCTGTCGTTACCAAAAAATTTCAAAACAAGTTTATTGCTTTTTGATGCAATCACTCTGCAGTGATTTGACTCGATAACAAAGATGTTACAAACCGTTTTTCAACCGGACTTTACCCTGTTTTGGTAGAAAAGCTATTTTTTAAAAAAATAATTTACTTTAATTGACATAAGGAAGCGCCAATATCGGTTAACATCTAAATGGAAATACAAGCATCGAAAAGACGTGATAAATATTATACAAGTCTAAAATATCTGCCAGCAAAAAAAAATATACACGTATATATAAATCTAGTTTAACTTTGCATTTTACGATAAAAACTTTTTTAAAAAGTTTAAAAGCAGAGAAACTGCAGCAATTAACTCGCGTCCTGATGTCTTCATAAATAAACGTGAATATGAAAAGTAAACATAATCAGATTCAAAATCAAATATTGCCGCCGTACACTGAAACGCATGAACGACACAACTTGGCAAAAAAGTGCAAATTTTGATCAAAATTAGTGTTTTTCTTAGAATATATTTTAGTAAAAATGAAAACACTCGATTTTGCCTTTGGAACTAAATTTTTATTCAAAAAGTTTTAAAACAAAATATCAATAGTTGTGGGCACGAAGATAAACATAGTCGGCAGGTGTCAAACTAAATTTGGTAACCGTTGTTTGACATGCTTAAAAAAACTACAAAATAATGATGAAATTACGCTGCCGTTGATCAAAACTAAAGTTTCTTTTAATTTTAAAAAACCTGTTTTGTAACTGAAAAAAACTGAGACCAAGCAAAAATTTTGGCCTTTTGGTAGTTTTGAAATTTGGTCAAATATGGACGCAAACATATCCGGAAATTGGATTAGAAAAATTTTATGATTAGCAATTCAACAAACATTTAACTGCTAGTTTCTTGACTATTAACGTTGAGCTACAAAGCCAAGGATCAATT
This sequence comes from Hydrozoanthus tunicans, assembly GCA_026413305.1. Classification (NCBI taxonomy): domain Eukaryota; kingdom Metazoa; phylum Cnidaria; class Anthozoa; order Zoantharia; family Hydrozoanthidae; genus Hydrozoanthus; species Hydrozoanthus tunicans. Next base: position 10,869 of record JAOBAT010137519.1, on the reverse strand, counting down.
ATCTAAAAAAACTAATCAATGTAATGCATTTAACTTTCATTCCTTGCTTATCAGTCCATCAAGCAATTCTCTTTCATACTTTGCATATCAATCCAATACGCAATACACTTCGACACTTGACGCTTCAAAGTTTAAGTTTTTAATAAATTCCTTTTTAAAATTTCAAAACAGAGCAGCATGTACACCTGAGGGCAGGAATACTACGCGAAGTAAATACGCAGGAACAGCCGAATAAACGCACCAGTTCCGGACCCTTCGACCAATATCACATCTCGGCCAACCAGAAAAGAATGAGTACTTGCCAAATACCTTTTCATCCGAGCAGATGAAACAGCCATTAACTATTTCCAAAAAACGTTGAAGCTAGCTCTTGAAATGGTTAGCGTATAAATACTGATCCACTCAATCTTGTTAGTATATTAGTTTCTTATTGTGGACATTATGTTCTATAATTCTGAACCGAGAACGAAATAGCAATTATAATTTATATTAAATTACCGCAGAACTGACGCTCACTTTAAGTTTAACCTTTGGTAACTCTTTAAAATTAAAGGAAAAATAATTAAATAAAACTGTTGCAGGGAGGCAGATGGAAACAAAACAGCATGGAGTAAAATATATACCGATAAAACGGCTTATTTGAATACTAATCAACGACCGGTCAAGGGGTAAAAATTGATAAGGCTGAATCAACGATAGATCCAAACCTATAGCAAAACGATATCATTTTCCAAATAAAATGATTTAACGTATCAGCAAAACCAACCTCATTCTACTAGGTTCACCCTAAACACAGCAAAATCATCTATAGAAACCCTTTTTTTGTCACAACATAATTAACAAAATAAAACAGTGATAGGTTCAACAAAAAACAACAAAATTCCGATTAGAAGTAATTTTTGAGCTCATGGTGATTCCCTCTCCCAAGTCTATCATGTTATCAACAACACCTTGTGCATCAAAAATATTCGAGTAAATAGAAGACCCTTTTATCAGGTTAGCTTTACACATCACTTCAACATTTTAGTCGGGAACAGGGTCCAGATGTCCGAGGCCTTGAAAACGAGAATTGAGTCCGTGAATGAAGAAAGCCGCTGACGCATTTCTTGCGGCACTGCTCATACATTTCATGCGTTCGGCTAAGAGCGATGGGCATCAGTCGTATTTTGCTTGCAACTTGCAATAGTATTCTGGTCACAGCAATATAAAAAATAAACTTTTGTCCATCAAAACATGAGGTTTTGTCAAATCTAACTCATCAGCCTCCATTACTACGAACTCACTTGAGTTGCGCAAGCGTAGTGCTAAATGTACGCTAGTTTGTTTCAGATTTTTTTTATCTGCAACTCCACTTTCCTTGTTTGGTAGCGGTCAACAGGGAAGGTGTGAGTTGAAAGTACCTTTTCAGTATTTATTCGTTTTTTGCTATACGCTTCTTGATTTTCAAAGGAAAAATGGGTGCTAAAGACATCGTCAACAAACCATCCGGCTGTCACCGCCGACGCTCTAATCTGTCTCGTATAGAGAAATTTAGGTCAAAACAATAGGCCATTTCCGAATTCACTCCACTGCGTACAAAAAAACTTCAAGTTGAAGCTAGGTGCTCGTATTTTCATACATTTGCTTTACTTTTGAGCACGTGGCCTCAACTTGAAGATTTTGTTTGTGCGCAGTGGAGCGTGATATTTGTTATCAAGTTGTATTTACAGCCTCTTGGAGACAGAACTGTGATGACAAGAATATTTTGTTGTTATCAATGCAAAAGTGGTTATTACAGCTTCTTGGAGACAGAACTGTGATGACAAGAATATTTTGTTGTTGCTGTTAACAAGATACTGGATTGTTTATACTATTCGTTCGTGTTAGAAACCTGAAACCTTATGCGACTTCGTTGGAGGTAGAAAAGTTAGAATCATATGATTACACAAGACTTGCCTGTAAGTTGACGTTTGATTGACATTTTATCTCGTTATCAGCCTGGAGCGAATGAATCACAATTCAACCAAAAGCTCTAAAATCGGCTTTTACATAGAATCATTTCCGTATTAAAGCAAAAACCTTTACGCCAAAAAGGCTGTCCGTTGTAGAAATTGCCTAAACATTAAAGACTGAAAGTTACCCCATGCCTAATTCCTTCGAACAATATACGGATATCGTCATTTGAGACAGTGTCTTTACCGGGCAAATGGTGCCATGCAATAGGTGTTGCAAACGGGTGATAATTAGCGAAACCACACGACAAGTTATGTATTTAGTTGGTAGATCTTACTTAGGTACACCTTAATACGCCTTATTTCGCGTCTTGTTTGCGCATGTCTCAAGGACCATTGGAGAACAGCGTCTGCAAGCTTGGTGAGCTGATTACAATCCTCCCTAGGGATTTCCTTTTGATGCACACAGAAATGTGCGATTATAAGAGCAGCTTCCATCGGATCTGGAAAAGGTAAATCCTATAAAGAAACACAAAATGAAAGTTTAGAATATGATAGCAGGCCGACATTGGTCGAAATTGTGGTACAAAAAAGTCACGCCCACTTGCATCTTTTTAAATCTGAACACAAGGAGAAAATCAGTCAAAGTTTATCTTCTATCAGTTACATCTAAAAAGTTTTGGAAGTACCTTGGTCGCTCAAAAGTATAATAGAACACTGTTAAAATTTAATGTTAAACTGTGTTAACTGTTATGGAACAATGCATGCTGCGTACATTTAGGTAGAACTTTTTTCTTGTGTTGGTCTATTCAAGTTGGTGTCCATTTCCTTGAAGAACCAAGAACATTAACTTTGAGGTCTCTGTCAACGTTTGTTCATTACCTTAATTGCAGTACATTTGATTGAAATGAATTTTTGTTTAGAATCTGTGTGAGATTTGAAACATCCTTGTGAAAACCTGCCCAGATGGTATTGATCTTAAAGGTGCTATCATTTAGTGTTCTAAGTCCTGTTTTACATTAGTAAAATTGCAGTCAGGCAGACAAATATAAACTCTAGTATTAAAAGGTTGGCTGAGTAAAATATAAAAAGCATCAAAAACGTTTCGACCGTTAGCTGTAGTCCTGCTTTAAGTTTAATTGCTGTATGATCTTTAAAAAATGCATCGACTGACAAAGGTACCTCCCTTCTAGAATATCCTGGTTGCTAAACAAAGCAAGATTGATGCTACTTTAAGCTAATGCAGCAATGGGTCCAGAAAGAAAACACAAATGGAAAAACACAAAAGAAACAAAACACCAAAGAATTAATTGGTAAAAACAAAACAAAGTATACTTAAGCGCCATAACAGTTTAATTGAAGCAACTACACCAACAAGGCTTAACGAGACAACAGTTTCTCACAGCTAACAGTAAAACTCACCTCATGATGGAAGACCCGCAGTTGTTCAGTCAATGTACCTTCCATCATCAACAAACCATCCACAGTTTCATCTTCTAAACAATGGGTTAACTCAACAACTTCTTGTGAACAATCTTCTTGTTGTGACTCATTGTAAAGACCTGCACAAACTTCACTTTCACTTAAAGAATTATTTTTAGTTTTAACCTTTCTTTCTGCTGGACTACCTGTCAGTGGAAGAGCCTCTTTACTTTCGGAAGACGTTCTGCCGTCTATTTCTCCACCACTTTTTTCACTCGTTCCAAAATCTGATCTTCCACCTGAATAGGTTTCTAAGATTCCTGTCTCGTTTAAAGGACCACTGACACCAGAAACCACTTCCTTAACTACTTTCACTGCAATTGGATCAGTGCGGCTTGATCTTGATCCCAAGCTAACCTCTTCTCCACAAGGGTTAGTATCACTACCTTGTATATAAAAGACCTGTTTCTCGTCATAAATACTGTTGTTACTGACATTGTTTTTAAGGATTTGTTTGTCTTCGTCAAGAACAGCTTCACGCGTTGCTTCTTCTAATAATTGTCCGTCTTTCCTCGGACAAGCGTCATTGGAAGCTTTTTGAGGGACCTCGGTATTCTCCAAAGCACCACTACTACTTGATGTGTTTTTTAAGACTTGGTAGTTCTGAGAAGGACCTGTACCATTAAAGGCTGTTTCCAAGAATTCAGTGTCTTCTAAAGGACCAGTGCTACTTGACACTGTTTCAAACACTTGGTAGTCTTCAGAAGCATCAGCGCCACTGGATGCTGCTTCCACATCTGTTCCTCCACTCGCATTTTCTGAAACACAAAACGTTTTACCATCTACTGGATTTTTTGCAGTACGTTGTTTCTCCTTTTTCTTGCTTTTCCTTTGTCGTTTGTCAGATATAGCCTCTTTCAGTAACTTTCTTGACTCCTCTAGGGCCAAGAGGTTTCTCACTTCATCAAGGCGCCTCTTTAACGCCCACTGGTCACAAAGGAGAACTGAGGCAATATGAGAAGCTATCGAGTACAAGCTTATCCAATTATCTTTGGTTACCTCAAAGGAAAAATCACTCAGTGACAATGATTGTCTATCCAAGGTGTTCTCTTTGAAAATAGAGTCAATGACGATTCCACTGTGTCGTTCAGCAACAAATTGAATATCCTGTTTGGCCTCAACTAGTTTTACATAGTCTGCTGTACCCTGGTTGAAGTAATCAGTTGGGTAACGTAAAGTATGACCAAACTGTCTCCTTTCGGCTTGATTTCCGCTAGGGAAAGGACAAGCGGACTCCAAAAACGGGTAATGTCGCTCAGTTTCGTCTCCTATGTTGACAGTATCGCCCACTCTACTCGTGAGTGCTGTCGGTCGATCTTGACTGGGCGTCAAACTTGAGTGGGCAGGTTCCAAAACTGGTTCGTTTTCTACACTATCACCCTTGTTTGATACATTTGACACAACTGCTAAAGCCTCGGGCACTCTCCACCATAGTTTTATCAACAAGGCAGAGCAGTAATAAGCATATAAATGTCCAAAAAATTGACCTAGTAATGAGTCATTGAGCACTTGGCTTTCATCATTAGAAAAAAGAGAAGCAATGTCTGCTAGCCGTTTTAAAGACTCAGTACCACATGGCAGTAGCATGCAGCAAAGGTGCATTTGAAGATCAATATAGCAGTACTTGCTGCACACTTTCAGGGGATACAGCCAATACTGAGCAGCTTGTTTAAACTGTCCCATGAGAGCCGAAAGAAAACCAAGGGTGATTTCATATGCCACTCGCACCAGCACCTAATAACAGTTTACTGTAATCAGTTTGAATCGGGATTTTAATTTGTACGCTTTGTTAAGTTGATTGGGGGATGGGGTGGGTGGATGGAGAGGACCTTGAACATACTTTCCGCTAAAAGAGGAACAGGTCAGAGCGTCATTTCTTTTACGCTGTGACAAAAAATGGGTATAACGAACTGACTATACTGTTTATATCTTTGATAAAACCATATCAATAAACATCCTTTGCTATTGCCTTGCAAGCCTCGACATCATAACGAGGCTTGAAGAACAAAGGATTTGTTCAACATGGTTGTCTCGTTTAGATCACATCTTCTGCCTTCTAGGTCAACGAAGATATGCTAGAAATCCAGCTTCTGAACAAATCCACATTTTTACGCTCAGCAATGAGCAAAAAAGCAATGAATGATGATAGATAAGTTCAGAGGAATTTTTGTACCTGTTTCAAGGTTCCAGCTCCCTCATAGCTTGATTGGTAATACTCCGACAGGGATACGTAAGCACTAGTTATTCCACCTTGGTCCAGTACAATATCAGTATTGTTCCAACATTTGAGAAGAAATACGAGAAACCAAGCCCGTGGTAGCTTCTGTAGTATCCAAGGGCAACCAGCCGTTGAAACTGTCAGATCTAAGTATTTATCTGGTAAGGGAACAAACACTTGTTTAGTAGTTCCAAGGGTGCGAGAGCATGATAAAATACTTTTTTTAGTTTTGGGAGTTAAGACTCGCTCCCTCCACGTTAAAGCTTGCCAAATGTAACTTTGGCAAACCTACCCTAAACTTATCTGCAGCTTTGTTAAAATTGTCGAAGGAAAGTACAACAGTTTAGTTGTACTTACTAATGATTGTTTGATGTACAGTTGTGTAATTACAGCTCAGTGTTATTTCTAAATATTGGAGCTACGGGCCATCCAAATAGAACAAGCTAATTGAACAGATACACTTAAATTTCTTATGAAATGCAAACTTTACCTAAATAAAAGATCATTGGCTGATACACAACTTTCGATTCAAACCTAATATATTGGTTTCATCGTGCTCATTGGCTTTCAGTAAGCTACAACATCTAGGAAATAACAATACTGCCTGAACCAGCACCTACCGATTACGTTTCCAATGAGCCCATCCTCACGTATGCCATCTTCCAACTGCGTATAATCTTCTGGCGCAAGTGCTTCGATGGCCTCAGCATCTTCAACGACTTGGGCCCTCGACAACTCAGTTAGCAACAGCTTGTGAGTTAGCACTACCAGCGCATGAGCCTGAAATAATCAGAACGTAAAAAGAAAGATTCTTAGATTGCAAATTTATCACGGTTATTTTTTGTTTCACAAGTTTGACACCAGAATTCAAAGAACTGCAAAACTTTGGCTTTTGATTGTTGCGAACGGATACAGGTCTTTCTTATTCATCGCAGCCAAACTCTCAACCACTACTTATCAGAAAAACGTATTACATAGAAAACAAACTATAGTGAGTATTGTACGTGGAAAATAAACTGTAAGACTCTGGCAGGTTAAAAAACTGCTATAAGTAAATCACTTTTAACTCAACTTAATATAAAAGAATATAAATTGAGCAAGATGAGTGTAATCACAGATATAATTTATTTTGTTAGATTTCAACTTTGCTATACTACCTTAACTTTAGGGCATTTGGCCAAAGCACGACATGCATCTGCCCAACTGGAACTAAGGAGGAAGGATTGGGTCAGTCGAAGGGCAAGAGAACTGGCCAGTTCTTCTTCATTGCATAGCACAGCTACCTAGGGGGGATAGGAAAGTCATTAATGTCATTTCACTCGTGTTCATTTCATAAGCAAAGCGTATAAAGTGACAATCAAAGTGTTTATAAAATAACTGAAAACTTTTTCCCTCACCAACCCTTTATGTCTTCTTAAAATATCAGTATATTAAAAATATCAGGTAATAGGATCATTCAAATTTATAAAGGCGAAATTCGAAATTCTATCAAATTCAATTTAAAAAAATATGAAAAGTAAACTATGAGAATTGGCAAACTCGTTCTTGGCACTACTGGAATGCAAGAACTAAAGGAATTCATTGCTGTAAAACACTCTTGGTCTCCAAAGAATTTTTGTTAAGTTTGTATCCATATCAGAAGTTTAAAGTTGATAAATCTGCGCGTATATCCAACGCCAAGCACTTTAACCCTTTAACCCCTAAGGCTTCAATTGGTCAACACCTAAATTATCCTTACATTAAATATAGAAAACAAGCTGATTAGTGTTGAGAATATAAAATTGGATCATCAGTAAAAAATTGGAAGATGAATTTTCAAGTTCTCCCAAACTACTCATAGAAATATTAAGGACATAAAAATTATGAGAATTTACAAGCTAATCATTTGGCACTCTTAGGGGTTTAAGGGTTAATTTTGATCCTTTCCACGGTTTGAAATTCCCGCGCGCCGCCATTTTGAAATATGACGTGTTTTGAAAGCAGAGCCACTCTCCACTCTCAACCAAAACACGTCATAATTCAAAATGGCGGAAATTCAAACGCGAAAATTATCAAACTAAATTGCTAAAAATTATAAATATGCACAGAATTATGAAATTTGAGCTGTTTATGTTGACACACACTAAACAAAAGTCTTCACTGAGACCAAAATATTGTACAGCCGAGTGTCCCTTTAAATAAAAATTTCGATCACCTCTAAAGCGTTAGCGAGAGATCCTGCATCACCACGTCGGGTTAGAACGCGGACAGCTTCAGCCGGAAGGTGTGCTCCAAGATAACTAAGAAATCGGCAACGAGCATTTCATCAACGTTCATGTTACACCGAGCTAAGACTACCTTGAGGAGGAAATAATCAAGTAACTGCCTTTGTTGAGTTTCTATTATCTATCGATCAAACATCCAACCAGTTATTTATTCATTTATGCTCTCCCTCTAACTTCCCTTATTAAATAAAATACTAACTGCTGGTATTAATGCATTTTGCATGGGCTTTGTTTTCTGGACCAAGCAGACAATAAATAAGAAAGGATTGAACGTTAAAGGCTACGGGTTTTAAAAAATCCAAAGCCGGTTTGAGCAATCAACATAAGTCATAAACATATGATTGTTAATATTTGGCCAGCAAAGCGAAATGAATTGGGCTATGAAAAACAAAAAAAAAACAAAAAATGTTTATGCGAAAAGACTAAAAAAACACAACAATAAAAACATTGCATACGACCATATAAAACGATAACATCAAACACACATAAAGCAAACGAGAAGGACTTAATGAAATTTATAATCACATAATTCAAGATCTTCAAATATAAAAAAAACACTTAATGCATTTGACAGTAACAATTAAGCAAACGATATCATACAATATAATAGCAATAACACACGATGCGTCGGGCTATACAGGAAATAGGAAAGCATAAAGTATAGGAACAAATACAGCAATGGCAAAAAAAGTACTTCAGTGTCAGTGGTATCTAACGTTAATAGTGGTATTTGAAGTGCTTGAGAGTGGTATTTCAAAATCGCTATGGCAACAACAGCTTTTCTGAGAATATAGCGGGACATTTCCAAGCGTCGTGGTTGAAAAAAAATGAACGTCTCATAGCTGACAATGTTTAAGCGACAACAAGATTGAAGAAGGTCAACTTAATAGTTTCATAATGGGGCACGCTATTTCTTTCACTTTTACGTAGCCTATAACTTAACTTTTGCAAGGTACTCAAACCTTCTAACCCTGACGTCATAATGAGTTGAACAATGTGGAACAATATTTTTGTTTTTAACAAACTAACCACTTGGCGGCTTGTTCGCATGAGTTCTCTAATTCCAACTTTCGAGCCCACGTGCAGTACAGGTCAGTAAGCACCGAGTCTGATGGTGACAAACGTACTTTGGCCAAACCAATTGCTTCTCTACAACACAAGAAAAAACCCAATGTTATGCTTTTCTTAACAACATTTTCCACTTTATAGAGTAAGCCAACAAAATGTTACACAGAAAAACGTTTACAATCAGAAGCTAAATAATGAATCAAGCTATGTCATAGCCTTTTGTTTAACCTTTATATCATAGGTAGAACATAGTATAACATACTATAGTTCTGAGTTCCACGAGTATGGCAAAAATGGGATATAGGGGTTGTTGGTAAGTGATTTCCCTGTTTGTATTAAGAGTTTAAGATTTAAGGACGGCAACATCGACGACGACAGCCTACAAAAAACACACTTCTTCCTTGCCCTTTTCGATCACGTATGGCTAGTTTGCTTTCTCTTTTGTCCGAGTTACGCTTTGTGAATAGATAAGGATGAAAGTGGATATTTTAGAGGTAAAAAAGGTTGACTTAACTTTCTGTAGGTCGTAGTCGCAACAACTTCAAAACTGAGCTTTTCACGTTGTAATTTTCAAGTCAACGACGTGCAGGTGGCCCGCACGGTGAATCGCAACAAGCAGCTATTGTATTCACTATTGTTTTCTGCCGTCGTCGTCAGCGTTGGAGTACTCGTATCTTAAACTCCCTACTAGTTGATGTAAACACGCGGGAGGTTAGAAAAATAAGAGCGTAGAAAACCGAGACGTGAAGAAGAGCGGTTGCCAGTTAATCATTGCCTCTAAAAGTCTTTATAAAACAAACAACGAGAAGGAAGCAGCCTTACTGATTGGCTTTTTTTAAAGACGAATAAAAAACAAAATCACTTATGTCCTGAATTCTCACCTGAACATCCCTTGTTTCTCTAGTACTTCGATTGCACGGTATACTTTGTGGCAAGCAAGGTAATACAGAACTGCTCGCTGGTGGGCTCCCTGTGACGCTAACTGGTCTGCGAATGCCTCCACGGTGTCTAACCATACACCATGGCCGGCTACGAAGAACAACGAATGGAATCTCTTGCATAAATATATTTTGGAGTTAACAGCACAATTTGGCTAATGATAAAGATAAAGATAATTCAAACTAGTGAGTTTCGGTAAATAATCGTAATAACGCTCAAAGGAGTTAACGCCTCTCACTATCCACGACAAGAATGCTAAAAGTTAGGGCGGAGGGGTTGGCACAGTGGTAAGATTTCTGCCTCCCAATCCTGAGGTCCCCGGTTCGATCCCCGGCCTGGTCGAGGGTTGAATAATTGGGCGACCTTCTTTCCCGCTAAAGGCCACTCACCTTTCCATCCTTCCGGGGTCGGTAAATGAGTACCAGCATACATGGACCGCTTTGAAGCGGCTGCCTGAGGCGCCTATATGCTTCCGGTCCGCTGGGGGTAAACTGATCATTGTAAAGCGCCTTTGATCATTCATTTGGAAAAGGCGCTATATAAATGCACCACTTTACTTTCACTTTACTTTAATGCTTTTCTCAAGCCTAAGTGACAAATTAGACCGGCGATTATCTTCGGTTCCGTAGTGCTAAGCAATTGAGAGTTGTTGACTCCCCCTGAACAGGACACTTTAATTCTGACCTGTACCTTAGATTATGTTAGGCCGGCGCTCATCTCCGGTTCCGTAGTGCTAAGCAAATGAGAGTTTTTGACTCTCCCTGAACAGAACATTTTAGTTCTCACATGTACGTTAGATTATGTTAGGCCGGCGCTTATCTTCGGTTCCGTAGTGCTAAGCAATTGAGAGTTGTTGACTCTCCCTGAACAGAACACTTTAATTCTCACACGTACCTTAGGTTATGTTAGGCCGGCGATTATCTCCGGTTCCGTAGTGCTAAGCAAACGAGAGTTTTTGACTCCCCCT
>JAOBAT010137508.1:0-11837 GCA_026413305.1 Hydrozoanthus tunicans | reverse complement strand
TTCTTTGGTTTTGCGAGAATCATTATCGCCATTGATCAATGATATACCGAAAGCCACGAAGTTAGAGAGGGAATGACCGTCTTTTTTTCTTACTGAGACGTAAAACGTCGACAAGCATTGATTCATTTCATTGACTTCCATGCTCTCAAACTCTGTTTCAAATTGGTTTTGTTGTTGAAACCATTCTGTCAATCAAAGTAAAGTTTGTGCGAAATATTATTTGTTGTTGTTGTTCATTGCTCAGTCGCGCGTATCGACAGCTGAAACATTTCTATTTTCAGTAATTAGAACAAATTGTCACAATGATATCGTGTTACCTTTGAAAAGCGTTGTTCCGTTTGTTGCACATTTGGTCGTTTTTGGTATTGCATTTTCTTTCATTTTGTAAATTTTCTCCTCCGAAACATCCACAAAACGCGAAGACCGGCTATAATCACTCCGCGTGAAGTGATTATAGCCAGGATAGTGCGTCAGCCTCCACCAATCAGAACAGCGGAAAATCGATAATCACCTGAATAAACTTACTGAAAGGGAATATTTAATAAGTTAGAATTTCGAGTCGAGTGCCCTTTATGGTGCCTCTCCCAACAAACAGTTGCAATAAATAGTTCGGAAATTAAGTTTTATCTGGGAGCATAATTTAGAAATGTGCTGGGCATGCTCACAATTTTATGAAAGCGTTCAATGCGACCCCTTCATTTTAAATATCAGGCATTTAAATCTTTTTTGGATAATTTAAATGTTGGGACAGAACTCACAACAAAACTAAGCAATATATAAATGATAAAATTTGCTTTCCCTTTGGGCATTCTGATTTAAATTCCCGAGACAAACAAGAAGCTTTTTGATTTTCATTTCAAATGTTTATTTACAAGTCAGACTGATAAAATTATTTACACAGTATAAGAAAACTGATATAAAGGAAAGTTAATATGAAATTTAACTGAAACTATAACACCGATTCAAATTTAAACTATACATGGTCTGTACACGCCTGAAAATCAGTTTTAATTTTCCTATTAGTTCATTCTCACAGCTCATTTCGGGCTTCCTTCCAACTATGAAAGGATTCTGAGAGGGTGCTTGAAACTTCGCACTGAGCATGTCAATTTTTTCACCAAGCTTGTGTGTGCGTAGCCTGCTTGCAGGCGGTGAGCGTTTTTTTGGGCGGAAAACTCACCAGACATGTCCTTGCGGCGCCATCTTGGATTTCGTGGTCGAGCGGAACTGGGGCCGAGCGAAAAACCGAAAGGGGGAGGGGAGAGGAGAAAGAAAAACCGCCTACCCGAAAACTAGGGATTTTACTATCCGCCCACCCGCACAGCGTGACTTTTCTTGACATGTCACGCATATTCGATTGGCCAATCAAAATGACGGAGTAATGTTCAATGTTCAAAACTGTGAAAACAAACTCCGTGTGCAGCTGTCAAACTCACATGCATAGTGAGCATGAATCGCGAACGTGGTGAAACTCCGAAAAAAACAGTGCGAAGCGACCGAAACGAAGAGTGCCGAATTTGCAAAACAAAATTGACAATTCGGTACGGGAAGACATCATATCTTTCAACAAAAAATATTTTTTTTGTAGCCCACAGGAAAGAATACAACAAACCCGAGTACGAATATCTTGGTTTGGAAAACAAAGCTGCGAGCGAACTTCTCAGTGAGCTCGGTTTTTCCTTTACTAAATCTAGAGATTTATCTGACCGAATATGCAAGGCTTGTGGTGACACCGAGAAAGAGCATTACTGCCGCAGGTCATAAACACTTTGGACTTAAAATCATCTCAACATCGTGACGCTCAAATTTCGGCTAAGAACAGCATTAGGGTCGCTCGCAGCAATTAATCGTAAACAGGAAAAGTTTTTCTTTTCCGTAGGTGCGACCCCAGCCAAAGCAGAATTTACTTACACTTTTTTGTTTTTTTACAAACCTTTTAACGACAAAAATACAAAACTCAACTCGTACAAGGGTCATTACGAAACAGATGTTTACATCATAATCTCAGTAACAACTCCTTTTCAATGTTTTTATTTTCTTTAAGTTAAACACATTTTGCTTCGATTAGCTTTCGTCGTTGGTTTTCAGGGGTTCGCCAGATAATCTGCCCTATAATTATAATCTATTATTTGATACCGTTCGATTCAGCAAGACGCTTTTCGTGACTTATTTTTTATTATTTACATGAGTGTAACAATGTTATCCAGTGATAATATTACATAAACCAAAGGAACAGGAGGAAAGGGGTTTTTTTACTGGTGCTTTATTTTAAGAAAATTTAGCGACTGTTAAACTTTTAGGTGCATGAACGATGCAAAACCAGTTTCACTAGATGTTGAACCGTGCAACATCAATCGTTGAAACTCGTTCAGCAACGTTGAAACGTACGTACTTTAAGTATACTGATTGGCTCGCTAAACATTTAAAGTAAAGAACATTTTTTTAGTTTGCAAAATATGTTTCGTCCATGTCTTTGAACATCTTCAGTTGTAACTGGGAATAGATTTACGTATGTTTTTATAAAGACTAGCTGCGGTAAGTGCAATTATCGTAATTATTCTTGAAGTTCCTGCTAGTTAAATAAAATTGGAAGAAAAGAAAATTATAAACCATTACGAAAAAAGACTTAAATTAAAACGAAAAAGCTGCTTATTGAAAGAAAGTTGTTCCAACTGGATTTGAAGAGCTGGGCTTGTGAGGGTAGCGTAACAAGACCGAGCGAGACAAGTTTACACTCTTGTTTTTATTGCAATTTTGATCGTTGTGACTGTTGCAGATCTAGAAGTCGGATTCAAGCGGTTCTACGCCAATCAAAATCTAAAAAAAAAATGAACCTGGGGTTTCGGTGCTTGGTTCTTTTTATTCTCGAGCAAGCCATTAAAAAAAATCTAAAGCATTTCACACTATATTAAAGTTACTCGATAATTCAAAGCAGTTAACGGGGTATTCAAAATACCTGTTGGCTGTGGATTTGAATTTGAATCAGAGAGGATCGGAGGTGTGATGACCAATTGAAAAGGGGCGGCTTTGCATCACCGTGGGCGTCATTTTCAGGGAGGTTTTCAATTTTCTCGAAAACAGAAGCACTACATACACTTTAATGGGGCCTTTACAGTAAAGCAAGCATCTTGTTGCTTAAATTTGTTGAAAACTTTTTCAAAAAGTAAGTTTGGATCCAGCACAAACTCATCATGGTAGCTTGCTTTTGCTGTCCTTTTTTGCTGTCATATTTAAGGTTTTTGCCGTCAATAGCTATCAACTAAATGAATTCAATTTCTTTTGCGGCGGATGAAAAGTTTCAAAATTTGTCTTTTCTATGTTGCTTTGCTGTCCTTAAAACGTTTTTAAACTGAGGTCAGAATCATGAGAACGTGTATAGGCGACACTCTTGATTTTAAAATTTGTACTCATTAGTTGAAGAAACAGGTTTCGAGGGAAAACCTTCATTATCAGTGTGCAAGGTAATTAACCGAGCTAACATATCATTTTGTAGAGAATAGAAAATAAGGAACGTGCAGAAAATATTGCATAAAAATGCTAAGCAACTTTAACAAGCTGATGCTTGGGCTCGGCAACTATTTTCTAAATATTACCGAGCTTGGATATTTTATTTAGCAATACAAAAGTTTCGCAGTTTTTCTCTTTTTATCAGTGATTGCTTCAAATTATACGTTGTACACGTTTACTTGCCCCAAAAGTAGTCTATACATTTTTTTCCCCAATGCATGCGTTTTTATTCGATTTAAACCATACGTAGAAATAACAACAACTTAAGAACAATTTGAGGCTCAAATTGCCGAAAAATTGGGAACAATGAGCCTCGGCAAAATTACTGGTTTTTAAGAAAAAAGTGTGTAAGCTTAAGTGTCAAGTTCATCTGATCTGTCGGTTGTACACCAGTTTTGACCATTTAATATGCATGGCCTCTTTGATCTGAATAGCACAATATTATTTGAAACCACTCGCTTGTGCAGGCATCTTTACATTTAGGCTATTTGGCCAAAAAAATGCTTGCAAATATGCGAGGACGTGTGACCTTTGAAGTACTCCTGTACACGTTTATCGAAATGCTGACAATTTCCCCCGACATAACAAACATTACACCTGGAACACATAGTATGTACACTAAAGTATGCTTTGAGTTCACTTGGGACCGTGTATTTCACATTGAACATTTGGCGTATTTCCACAATTATGGTGAGAATTGTCCCTCGAAACATGTTTGTTCAATAAGAAATGAATACAAAGTTGAAAATCCAAAAATTCAAGAGTGTCGTCTTCGTTGAAAAGACTATAGCAATCCTTCTACAAAATCAGAATCATTCTTCTTCATCGGCTTGTTATCACGTATACCTGTTTGTACTAATCGCTCTGGGGTAGCAAAACTTTCACAGTTATAGGCAGGATAGTTCGTATTCAGTTATGGAGCACTGGGACTTAACTACACAGCAAAGTTGGTTGTTATTAGCTAGTCCAATTACTTTTTTGCTTATTATGGACCTCTGGGACGTGAAAATACAACAAGTTTGTTTGAGGGGAAAATGTTTACAGTGGAAATTGATAACAGTTCGTTGTAAAAGCTATCCAGGTGTTGGAGTGGGAGGGAACAGTGCCCAACATGCGAGGGCATGTAATCATAAGAATTTATTGTGAAGATTTCTAAGTTACTGTATGTCGAATCAGCGTAAAACATTTGAGCAAAATAGAGTCTCTCAAGGAAATAGGGAATTGTCGGTTGTGCAATATTATTGAATTAATTTCGCTTTAATGTATTGTTATTTAAAATTGTTTTACTCAAAGGTAAATAAAGTTTTTAGATAACCGAACCTTAAACTCGGATTGTAACCACCAGAATTTTGGTAATGATTTGTAAAATTTATATCAAGTCAGCCTATAAATCATTTCGCAAAATAGAGGATGAAATAGAGAATTATCGATTGCGTAATAGTTCTCCAAATACTTTATTTTTACATGCAGTATTGATATTTAAATTTGTTTAACTGTCGTTTTATTTCAGAAGTGACAAGTAAAGAAGCAACAAGTTGACAGACCACTAGCTATAGGTGTCAAAAACCTCTATTTAAGTATTTGAAATACTGTGTGGTTGCTCAATGGAGTTAATTAAGACGATTGACATGTAAATAGGTTGAGTTGGCTGGCAGTTATTTAAACCTCGGTGTCCTTGTTTGATTGACTTCATTCCAGTGTCGAGCGAAGGGCTGTTGAGTTAGAAGGAATTTAAGAAAACTTTGGCCAGCGTTAATCAGGTAATCTGAATTTGGAACCGCGTATTATGCAATGCACATAGTGTTTCGGTTCAGCCGATTATTGGTCTTTTCAGTGTTTTAATTTCTGCTTAGTCGATCGTATTCTAAACTCCTTGAAGCTTTCAAAACTTTAGACCGCTGAATTCCTTTTATCGATAAGCTGGTTTTGCAGTTTTGTGCATTACTAACAATATCGAAAAACGTGTTGCATGTTAATCTACAAAGGTCTTTTTAAAAGTTTCTTCATTCCAGTGTCGACTGAGCGAAGGGCTAGTGAAGGGCTGTTGAGCTAGAAAGAATTCAAGAAAACTTTGGTCAGCGTTAAGCAAGTATTCTGAATTTGGAACCGCGTGTTATACAATGCAACGTTATACAACGCCGTTTCAGTTCATTCGATTAATTGCTTTTTATTTCAATTCTTTTCAGTGTTTTGGACCGTTGAACTCCTTTTATCGACAAGTTGATTTTGCAGTGTTGTGCAACTAACAACATAGAGAAACGTGTCACATTTAATTTTTTTTTGAGATTTTTTACTTTTGTAGATATAAAAGAGCCTTGCAGTTAACCAAATTGTCGTAAGTTTTTTTGTTACGCCTGAAATATATCAACGCAAACCAACAACACTATAGGCGAGTTGAGTCCTTCTTTATATTACAGTCCACTTTTTAAAGCGCCTATCTAAAAAGCCTTTCGAAAAATAATGGATAAAAAAAAGACATGCTATCACACAATGATTCCGCTATTTAAAGTCTAAAAAAGACGATTTCAGAATGCAAATTTGAACCCTCCTCGACCATTGTAAATTGCAATCGGCTGGTTAAGACTAAGTGCCACAATGAAAACAAGCCATAATGCAGCAGAGGTTGAACTCGAAAACCTGAAATGCGTCTAGATAGATACATAGATAAACAGATAGATGATTGCTTTATTAGAATCGTTTGACAGCCCTCTATTGCATGATCATTTACATCAAAGATACATAAGAGAGCAAACCCGTAAGTTTTTTTTTGTACGATTCATCGTATAATTAGCTTTCTTGACAGTTGTTTAACTTTGATATTTTTTTTACAGTCGGTGACATTCAATAAGATGCCTAATTTAGTAACGTGTATCCTAGTAGCGACATTGGTTTGGGCCCACTTCCCCTGTAAAGCTGCCAGGGTACCAATGTTCGATTACAACGACGAGGGACTGGTACCCAAGTCAATGAGCGACAATCCGCTATATGTGGTGATGATTGACGCCGGGTCTACAGGATCCACCCTTAAAGTGTTCAAAGTGAACCTCGATAACAGGAGAAAGGTGACGTCTGTCAAAGATATCGAGTCTCTGCCTCACAAACTTGGAAAGGTAAGAATGCAAACCACGACGAGCTTGGAAAACCAAAATGTTGATGACAACATGATAACAATAACTAAAAGGCTAATTCAGTTTTAACAGTTATAATAAAAACATTGATGATACTAAAGATTACAAAGTAAGCGTAATAAAAGTTTCTACGCTTTTTAAAATACATAAAATGCAAAAAAAGTTTCCGATAGAATATAACTAACAACTATCCCCAGAAGGGGCGGTGGATTTATACCGAGACGCGAATTAGTATTTACCAGAAGATAGGGATAAAATGCACTTCATTTTTCAAAGAAAGGACAAAATTTAAGTTTTTTTTTCTATTTCTAGCACGCGCGCTTCGTATACATTTGAGTTTCTTCAGGGTTTTTTGAAGAACTTAAATGTCGTGGATTTTAAGCAGATTTTGAAAGATAAAAAATTGTCCTTGCCATTAAAACCAAAAAGCCAAATCTTGTTATCCTCTTCGTGTTTTCTGGATTGATTCTTCGTTTAACAGGTAATGCGACGCCAGTTTGACTACCACCTCAAAATCAACTAATAGTCTTGGGTATTGCGGGGTACGGGAGCCAATCAGAGCGCGCGAAAATGGATATTGGTTGCTTTGGTAAATACTAATAACTTTGGGCTTGTTGGATATGAGATGATTTATAGCCCACTCTGCGCTACGCGCCTCGTCGGCTATTTACCATCTCATATCCAACGCGCGCTCTTGGAATAATTGTTTAATATCGAAACCTCTCTCTTAGTAAGCATAAAGATATAGTTAAACATCATTTACAGTAAAACGTAAAATTTATAGATCGCCTATTATGCGTTGAGGTTCAATCGGTTGAAGAATCTCTAATACTAGACACGCCACGTGCCACACCTTTAGCTAGTTTAGGATACTTAACTTGTCTCGCGGATCCTATCACTGCTTCAATTTAAAAATTACGTTTGTATTCCTTATTAAAAGTTCGAAGCTTTACAAAATATTGCATGTGTTTCTTCTCATCTCGTGTTGACAGGTCAGGCCTGGCCTAGGTTCATTCGTAAATAACCTTCAAGGGGTGGAAAAATACCTTAAGAAAATGATAGATGCTGCCAAAGAGCTGGTACCCAGTTATGCAAGGGGTTCAACCCCTATCATGATGATGGCAACCGCTGGACTGCGCCTACTGAGCAAGAAAGAGCAAGAAGCAATTCTTTCAGAAACGAAAAGGACTTTAAAGAACAAAAGTTTGTCCCCGTTCCGTTTCGACGACAAGTACGCCGAGGTTATCACTGGAACAAAAGAGGCAGTCTATGATTGGATTACAGTGAACTTCTTAAAGGGAGTATTCAAAAACCGAGCGGTAAGAAAGTTTTTGATTACTTCAATAACTTTTGAAATGCGGGTTGTCAGAGAAAGATAAAAGCTTATGTAGTCGTAAAACGCAACACTGGCTTAAAAATAGCTAACGGCACTCGAATTTTATATCTACCTAGTACCCTTGAGGACCATTGGGTCACCAGTGATTTATATTACTGTATCGTGTTATCCTCTAGTCTCTAGTTAAAACAAAGTCATCCATCTATCTATCTATTCTCATTTGCCAGGCTTGAAAATACTGGGTTTACAAAGTTTACCTAATGTTTGAACTGTTGTTGGTACTGTCGTATTGAAAAACACACGATCCGTCGTTAAAACTTAGTCGAGATCCAAAAAATCCTGTTGCTTCAAAAGTGGCCATTCCTTATTCCTCTCTGTCCGTTGTATCTGTTGCTACTCATTTTTTTAAAAAGATTATTACAAAATAGTTACGAAAGATATATAACTTTATAATTGTACTTCATTTCTACAATGATAGTTGAGAACAAAGTCAAATATCCCTGCTGCCGCACCTTCGTGTATCTTCTGCGCGCCCACACAAGACTTTCTTATGTCCAGTAGTCGTATACGACAGCCATTAATCGGCCGAAAAGTCTTGATTTTTTCACGTCAATAATCTGCTGATGGTAACTGTATTAACATGGTACGTCTCGAGGAATGCCGTGCCCACACAAGCCCTTTTTCCGTTCAGTAATTGTAAATTTGCTTTTTATTTACAGTTGAAAACAGTTGGTAGCTTGGATTTAGGAGGTGGTTCTACACAGGTCTCTTTTAGTCCATTCAGAGGTAAAGATGGAATCGAATATGTAAGAATCGCGGGCAGATCTTATAATCTCTACGCCAAAAGTTATCTTGGGTATGGCTCGAAGGAGGTCCACCATCGATACCTTGAATTTCTTGATAAACAAACCAAGAATGGAAAGGAGAGTTCTATCGAAAGTCCTTGTCACCATCAAGGTCTAAAGGAAACTTTTGAGGTAATCAATCAATCAGTCAATCAATTTATTATCAACCAGTTGTATACACAATTTCAAGAGTTCCAGTGACATGCAACTAGCTAAAACTATTCTAAGGCAGGTCACTGGATTACAGATATAGCTTATAGTACAGTATGTAACATAGTATAATTCTAAGTACAAGTTGTTTGTTCTAAAGTAATTCTAAGGTAGTTATATTGAATATTTATATGTACAAGTCATTTTTAATTAGTTATAAGCAAAATATAATTACAGACAAGTCAATAAAACAAACTTATAAATGGAATTTCCAATTCATACAATTTGAGTTACTGGATGGGATAGTTAGATTCAGTTGTTAGGCACAATCAAATCAAAATTCAGCATGAAAAGCAATATTTTGCAAAGACCTGTGTAACCCTTTCGAGTTAAAAATAGCTCTCATAGAGAAAAGAGTATCTTTTTTGAATGAAAATTTTGAACTGTCCTTAACTGATTTGGGTAAAGAGTTCCAAAATCTAGTGCCAGATCTAGGGGTAAGTCCAAACGAGGTGATTAAATGTTTTCCCTCCAGCATCACCCTTACCTTGTGTGCACCCTTTTAGTCCCAGTTGTATTTGGTAATTTAAAACGACAAGAACCTATACTTCTGATAGAACTAGTCTGGAATAATTATGTTTTTGACCTTCAGAAGCTTGCTTTGTTTGATCATCTCTCATTTTCTTATAACCAAGTTTCTTCTTTCGTGTTTGTAATGTAAGGAGAAGTTAGATATCGATCACTAGCTGGGACTAAAATGGTTAACAATGAATAACAAGTTGCCAATAAGACGTCAAATTTTCAGTGACTAAAAAAACAATACTGATATAATATGCTTCTTTCATTTGTGCATGCTAAATTGCTTCCAAAAGTATTTTGACATTATAAAGAGCAGAAGTATCATTGTAATTGAATAAGTAGTTACATTTTTAACTTGCAAAATCTACTTACAGGATGATGATCAAGGTCGAAAATTTAGAATAGAAATTAGAAAGATAACTCTTACACAGTTAAATTTCAGGGAGATGTTTGCACTGTTTGTTTGTTTAATTAATTCACTCATTTCAGTTTTCGGTACAACAAAATTTTAACTTACTTACGGTGCAAACTTGACAATATTCTGAATAATTAATTTTAGGTTAATGGGAAGAAGATCTCTGTGGCTGGAGTCCCGGATATTGGTAAATGTACCAAAATCATTGATCACGTGTTCTTCTGTGGTGACGTCACAAAGTCCTGTCCTTTTAAAAAGCAGCTGACGCTCAGAAGAGTCCATCGCAAGTTCTACGCTTTTGCCGCCTTTTACTACATTTTGAAACGAGTCGGCGCCGCCTGTGGGCCTTGTGAAGATTCTGAAGTGAAAGTCCGTTCAATTGAGTGCGCTGCCAAAAGATTTTGTAACAAGAATTACAAGGACATTAGCGCTGACCCTTACGCCAAGTTCTCTTGCTTGTGGTCTCTGTACATTCACGAGCTCTTCACGAAAGGTTACAAGGTAGGCGAAAACTACGAAGTGACCGTAATCAAGGAGATGAATGGGTTTCAGTTGAACTGGATTCTCGGATCCATGTTGTACAAGTTGAAACTTCTGTAGTTTATACTGATGTATAATAACTTCATGGCTACATGACAGTCATTGAAACACTCTGTTATCTAGAGGTAAATAAACTTCATTATGTAATCAAATCAGAAGTGTTTTGTTGTTTTGTTCTTATGATCCCTATAGCATTTTCTGACTCTTTTCTTGAGCCTGATTGGCCCATTGTTAGGCTGGTGCTTATCCTAAAACAAAGTGGATGGGTCTTTGACCTCCCCTAGAGAGTAACACTAATCTTTCTGGGCCCGGTTGTACGAAGCCTGGATAAGCTATCCGCTGGATAAAAGCTAATGATCGTCGCTAATAAATCAAAGATTGTTTGTCTCTTTGTTGATTTCTCTATCTCTGGTTGTTAAGTGAGTGGAAGTGCATAAAATGAAAAGCACTTATCCGGCGGATAAACTATCCATGCTCCGTGCAACCGGGCCCAGCACTGCATGACAAGCTGTGTACTCACTGTTACAGCTTAGTCGACTGGAAAAAAATCGCATAATTTTTCTTGTTGACACAACGTCTGAGCTTAAATCAAACTCGGTACTCTTTAGATAATTAAACATTGCTTCGAGGTCCGACCGATCAAACTCCTTTGAGTGACTTAACAGGAGCGCTGTTGATACTGGAGTAGGCAAACTCTGATTGCTCCTCGTTTCCTCCAGTCGAAACAGTATGTTGCGTTCGTTTATGCCACTGTAGAACAACACTAGTTTCTTCTTTTGTATTGCTTACTTTCTAGCTCAACAAATTTTTCAAACCTGAAAGGCAAAAACCATCTGTCGCCAACACAACGCAGAAATAATGAACCTAGTATGGCATGTGTCTCTTGAGGTTTGGAACTCCCGACCCGCTGTCTTTCCAGTGCAAAACAATAATAATAATGATAATATAATGATAATAATGGTTTATTGAAAATATAAAATTGCACAAATAGTGAAATACTTTATGTCTTACATATCAAACATACACATTATTCATTCTTGTTAAAAATCTAAAATCTAAAATGAATAAAAATAAATTATTTTAAGACTTATTTAAAAAGTTTGTAATGGCTGGGAAAAAGTTTTTTTTGAAACGGTCCGTGTTACATTTAAAAACAGAAAGATCATTATTATTGCGCAGATGCCGGTTAATCGCCTTATGTCTGGTCTGGGGATGAGCGCAGCCAGCTTACTGCTCCCGTTTTGCATTTTTTGGAAGGCCTTTTCACATTGCTGTCGACGGTTGCTGTCAAGACGGGGACAATTTGATTTTGCTAGAGCTTCTTTATAGCTTAGATG
>JAOBAT010137497.1:0-11838 GCA_026413305.1 Hydrozoanthus tunicans | reverse complement strand
AATTTCTGGCTAACAACAACAACTTTTGAAAAGAAACCTCAGATTTATAACGAATAGTAGCAATTCGTAACTGATGTTGTGTCCTTGAGCAAGACACTTCCCGTGACTTGTTCCAGTCGACTCAGCTATATAAATGAGTATTAGTTCTGCTTAGGGCTAACCTGCGATAGATTAGTATCCTGTCAAGAGGGAGTCAAAGACTCAAATCCGCTTAGCACTACGGAAACCCCGAGATAAGCCGCTGGCCTAATCACGGGCCATCTGGCTCGAGAAAGAATTTGTTCTTATGTTCGGCTAGCGTTCTTTTAGTAAACAATATTCTCTTTGTTAAGCTCTCAATTCGTTTCCTTGAGACTCAGTAGATTAATATTTCTCTGGCTTCTTGTGCTCGCTACAGAGAGGGCCCAACAAGGAGCCAGTTTTTGCTGCACTGTGTGTTGCCGTGATCTCAATGGGCTTCATCTTGATTGGAAACCTCAACGCTTTAGCGCCGATTGTCACAATGCCTTTTTTACTGACGTACGCGGCTATTGACTATGCATACTTCAAACTCGCAATGAGTTATGATATTAAACAGAAAAAGAAAGTCGCAGAAATGGAGTCGGAAAAAGCCAAAGAACCAAAGGTTTATCTTGCGAAGGAAAAAACAGCAGAAACAAAACTTGTTATTGATGACGAAGTCAACAAGTCTAACTACGGAACTGACGGCGTGCAGGAAGCGGACATTACGAAGTCTTCTGAAAACGGAGATGGTGAAAAGGACGATTCAAAAGAGAAAGAAAATTTAGACAAAGACAGCACGAAAGGGGAGGAACTTAAAGTCGAAACAAAAGTGCAACTTGAAAAAAACGAAGGTTCGGATGGTGAAGGAATTCTTAAACCCGAGAACTACGATTACGGTGATACTACAAAGCTGATAACTCAGGAAGAAGACGAGAAAGAAGATGCAAAGAAAAGAAAACAAAAAGAAGGTTCGTGCATAAACCGTTGCTTTGTAAACATATTATCGACTTCTAGCTTCTCCTTACCTAACACACACAAACTAAGTCATAGAATAATGAGAAAACGGGAGTTGATCAAATGAGGTAAGCAACTGAAGATGAAAAGTGAAATTCTCCCAAACTGATTACATCAGTGAAAAGTATGTGCTCTAGTTGAGAGAATTTACCATAAACTCACACCAAACTAATAAAGTAAACTTTTTATAATTTTGTTTATTTGTTTATGAAATTTTTTGTTTTGAGAAGTCAATAGGAATCGAGGTCCGTTTCGGTGGTTGCCATCCGGGACCTACGGTTTAACGTCCTTATCCGAGAAGACGCGAAGGTAACCGTTTGTAGATGTTAGAGCAAAGGCAGCACCTTCTCCTCAGTTGTTTTAAGACCCTGAGTGAAGGTTATCGAACCTTGACTAACCGTGCTTAAGCCGAAAAAAAATTTTCGAACTTTAGTACCTAAAACTGATCGATTTTGTCAACTTTTTCGCAGATGGTAAAAACACGAAGAAGAAGCCGTACAAAGAAGAACGGCAGATAAAATGGGAAATCGAGAAACAACCGACCTCGTACTATTCTGATTTATGTAATAGATGGGTGTCACTGGCAGGGGTGAGTAGATTAGTTAATGTGAAACTAAGCCACTCTTAATCATAGACTTATTCAAACCAAAATGTTGGTTTTATTTACGCT
This sequence comes from Hydrozoanthus tunicans, assembly GCA_026413305.1. Classification (NCBI taxonomy): domain Eukaryota; kingdom Metazoa; phylum Cnidaria; class Anthozoa; order Zoantharia; family Hydrozoanthidae; genus Hydrozoanthus; species Hydrozoanthus tunicans. The sequence continues at coordinate 10,151 of JAOBAT010137497.1, read as the reverse complement.
TAGATTTAAACCATTATCATATTTTTAAGACAAAAGACGCGTGTTACAAACTTCCGCTACTTCGTGTACGTGTTGTCGGCGGCACAATGGCCGAGCGGTTAGCCTAAATCGGTCGCGAATTCGAGCCCTGGTTAGACCGCTGTTTTTTTGTCCTTGAACCAGACACTTTATCTGGCTTTGCTCTAGTACAGTCGGCTCAGCTTTATAAATGAGTACCAATTCTGCTGGGGACTAACCTGCGATGGATTAGTGTCCTATCCAGGATTGGGTCAAAGACACACAGTTCAATAAGTGTACGAACAATTAAAGAGGAAAGTTTTTCCGTATTTTCTTTGTTTTTTTCTACAGGCATTCGCCAGTATTTTAATTATGTTTCTAATTAACTGGGGTTACGCGTTGGCCAATATATCCGTTGCCCTTCTGGTGTATATTTATATCGGGCAGTCAAATCCCGGCGTATCAAAAGGTAAGATAAATGTTCCCAGATCTTTCTCGCTAACCACTGGATTCTATCTTTTTATTGGCGATTATTATAGTTCAAGCAAGAGAATTATTATCTCACCAATGCTCAGCTGTTTTTTTTAATCAGAAGATCGAAAATGCTTTGTATTTTTCTGAATCTCTGACAAAATTAAGCAACAAAATTGTTACTTGTAAATCTGTAGAGACGATAACTTTGCTCCAAATTAGCTACTTTTAGAGCCCATAACTTTTCCCCCGACGAACTTTGGTGAGGTCTGTCGATAAGAAACAAAATCAAGTGAGATTGATCGGAGTATACCCGAATTTGTTTTGTCTCTGTATACAAAAATAGTTTTGTTTGGTTGTACATTAAACAGCAAATTCCCAAGAGACACTTTAATTGTGAGATGTGTTTGAAAGGCTTAGCACGGTACCTGACTTTTCCCGCCTTCTACTCTATCAGTGAATGCCAGAAAATTTCGCGCCAAGATGCAGTTTTGTGTGACGCGTGCACATCAGGTTTTTTGTTTCGTGTTTTGATAAGACTTGACGAACTTTCATATCTTTAATATGTTGACTTGTTTTACCAACAGTTATCCTCATTCTTTGTAACTTACCCTAAATAAATTTCAGTTGTCGGAAGTTGCCTCAATTCAGTTGTTTTAATTGGTCTTTTCGACAAAGAAGCATACCACTCTCTGCCTGTCTGTCTGTTTCCGTCTCTCTCTTGACAGATAGAGAGTGTTGGATTCTCTCTCTCTTGCTCATATGCATCTAATTATAAAAGTTTTGCTTTTTAGGTATTGCTGCCGATTTTAGTTTTTTGAAATGGATTCAGTCCCTATGGGAGAGAATAAGAAGGTAATATATTTTAATTCATGACTCGGTTAATCAAAAAACTTCTTGCCGTGCATGTCAAAGTTAAGGATGTTGACACTTTGAGCGAGGGGTTGGTTTGAATTTAACGGCTTTTAAAAGCATATGCTGATATAGAATGATGGGTTTGATGGAAGTAGAAAAAAGCATTATCTTGCATTTATACATGCCATTCAGCACAGAAGTTCCGGCGCTGTTCCTTTTTTGCATGTATTGGTTGCAGCCAATTGTATTTTGTGATGTCGCAAAAATCTATATTTTAATTCAAGTAACGTTTGCCACGATTTTTCTTAGAAATCTTTAAATACGCCTCTTAACATAAAGTACAATGACCATAAAACTGGTTCGATTCAACTGTTTACCTTCTGTGTTATGGGACCGGCGTTTCACCTAAAACACACTTTTTGGCGGCTTTGAATGACGTTTTTTGATGATGTAACTGTACTTTCTTTGAAATGTTGAAAATCCTCTCATAGGTTTGTAGACCAATAAAACGAAACTTTTTGAATATCTTCAGACATTTTAGATGAGTTTTAAGCTTTAAGTTTAAGGGGGTGGGGGAGATTGGCAGTTAAAAAACGAAACTTTTTCAATATCTTCAGACATTTTGGATGAGCTTTAAGCTTTATTTAAGGGGGGGGGGAGGGAGATTGGCAGTTTTAAAGAGATTTTTTAGAGAAAATTGGAAACAAATTTCGAAGTTAGTGTTTGATAAAAAAAAGCACCAAATTGTTCCCATACCAAAGCTGCACTTTCGCATAGTCAGGAGGGATTTGGAGGTTGTACTCAATATATTCATTTCAACTCCCTCGCTTCCCACCATACAAGGTGAAAGGCCCCCTTTACACTTGATGCATGCTGTTACACGAGACAATTTTTATCTGCAACGCCATTTGTAGACAAGTTCAACCATAGTTAATCGAGGGACTGGTTAGGAAAGCCGGCAAACTTCAAAAGGGAATTACAAAGAATGTAAAAATATGTTTTGTTGTAGGTTGAACGAACCGCGACTGTGCACATTCTTTGTTTCAGGTGTTAGTGAGAATGTTTTGACTGGCTACTTGTTGATTTGCATCTCAAAACCTTTTGTATTTTGTGCACCTTCAGGACTAGAAAACAACAGAAAACGACGAACAAAGACCTACAGCAACGGTTTCATAACCAGTTCTTAGATTAACTGTTGCTGAACAGGTTGTTTTAGCGTAAAACAGCCCCTTCAACGGCTAAAGTTGTTGCGAGAGAAGCTTCAACTGAACTAGAATCCAATTCTACTTTAACTGCAACTAGTATTGCAACGATTTCTACCTTGCAGGGGCTGTTACACGCTACAGTAGCTTGCGCAAATTACCTCGCGTTGCAAGACAAGTTACACGTAGAAATTGCTCGGTGTAACAGCACATTTAAGTCATTATAATATACTTTCAATGTGTAGACCCCAAGGAAACAGTCAGTTTTGTTTTCCGAAGAGTCCCGATGTTTTCCTAGACGAAGTTGAGAGAAACAGCTTTCGAGAGAGAACAAACTAACTTGTTTCCCGAGGGGCTACATTAAGTTCCTTGTTATATATTTAGACTTTCCCTTAAACAAACATATTCTTGGGTCTCACTCACTCACTCCCTAGAGACGCCAAAGACAAAAGACGAAGCGGCCATGTTGCTTTCCTAAGCAAAAGAGCTCACCAAAATTCTTTTGTTCAAGGGCACCATCATGGCCGCTATGGCGCTAAGTGCAAGCCCAAACAAAAATGGCGGGCGGGCAACTGAGCAATTATATCCCGGGCGGGATACTTCGAGTTTGACCAGGGGCACGTGACCAAGTACCTTGGAATTAATCACACGTTTTGTTGAATGTCTGTAGTTATGTAACAATGAGATTTGTTGTTTGTAATTTCAGAAAGCCACAGACGCAGCAACAATTTGTTGTGCCAGCCGGTGGAATTCCTTACGGTGTCTCAACGTATCAACTGACAGAAGAAAACGTCGATTTTGCGAATCGAGACCGCCGCCATCACTCTTCAGTCGTAACTGCGTCGCTGGCGCCGCAATAACACAAACTTGCCTTAGGTGAATTGCCTGGAAAGTTAAAATTTATTTGTTTTACGTGAATATATTTAAAATATTAGGAAAAACTATGCATACATTTTAGGTATTTTTGTCTTAAATGTTTACTGTTTATGGATAGGTTGATTGCTTTTCTCGGTCATATGATCAACGCATCACAAATTGACCATGATAATAACTGTTCGTTGTTTTAAAAAATCCTTAAATTTTGTCAAATCAACGAGTAGATCCGGTCTTTTCTTTGCAGTGCAAGATGTGTTGACAAATTTGATTGTAGAAAAAGTTTATAAGTGACGTCAAAAAAGTTATTTATATATTGATATACAATTATTGAATTTATTTAAGAGGCTGTAATATCATATCTCTTGTTTCCAAAAAGAACATGTGCTATTCTAATTTTAGTTCAGTAAATTACACTGCGGCACCTTATTCAGTTCTTTGAAAAACGTCTTGGCGGACAAAATTCCCGTTTTTGCTCAATTCTTGAACCTGTTTCTAGTTTCTCTTAATCTGGGTTTTAGTTATTTTTTAAAATTATTTTCTTGACGATTCGACGGTACTAAGCGAACATATAAGACTCGTTAAGTGTTAACGTGGTTGTCTATCGAATCTTAAGAGGTTATTTCTTTAATATATGGCATTTATAAGATGGTGTATAGATTATTAGTAGAATGTATAATTCATGGGTTCTAAAAGAATTATTATTTTCAAAAAGTTAAATAGATATATATATATATTTCTTTTGAAATGGGTGCAAAGTTTAAGTGAGATCGGCAATACTTGTATACTATGACATTAACAGAAAAGGGGAAACTTTACATCTTAATACGAACGAAAAATCGTACAATGAAATGCTTTCTTTGCGGCAACTGTCCGTCTTATTCCTCCCCCACCCCCACCCCCCTGGGTTGTCTTAGGACGAGTCCGCACAGGCGCGCGGAATGTAAAACATTTTAGTTGCTGTCTGCAGCAGTAAACTGAGGGAGTACCGACGAGTAGGCGAGGAAAGGACATTTTTTCACAACAGTGCTAATAAAGACGATAATATAACTAACATTCCAAATAATTTGAAATTAAATTTCTGAACGGTGTTGACTTTATGCTTCGTATCGGCATAAACCCCAAGTATTCTAAATTTCGAACCTTTTTTCATGATTACAGATGAATTGTTTCCAGTTGAAGAAAAAATTATTGATTCACAAGTTGAAAACTCAGAAAAAATTAGGAGTCACTGACAGGAATCGAACCCGCAACCCTCCGATTACCGATCAGATGCTCTACTCACTGAGCTACAGAGACTCACATGTGAACCAATAATTTCTTCTTCAAATATATATAGATATATATACTCAAGATTCAAACTACCATTTTAAAATTGTTTACAGTTATTATGCAAAGTAAGTGTAGGGTAAGTTCGAAAACAAAGAAAATAGCAAACAAATACCAAGTATTTTAACTGGTTCTGATTAGGCGTCGACTGTCAACACTAATAAGTTTTCATTTAAGCTTGCTATTTTTCGTCCATTTTACCTTCTGTCCTCACTAATACCATCAATAATGAAGGTGTATGTCACCGAAAACTGTGGTTTTTTAAAAAACAGTGTCAAGAGCGAATGTTTTTGAAAACGCTTTCCAGAGAAAAGGTTGTTGAGAACGAAAGTGCAGCGTCTTAGTGTGGACGGGTAGAAACGAAGGTTTTCAAAAAATGCTAACCTTGCTGTTTACTTCGATAAGTAATACGCTTGAGCAAAGCCAGGTGACGAAAACGAATGTTCTTTAGAGGTTTTTGTGGTCTAGTGTTACCGCAAATCTTTTTACATTTTTTCGATAAAATAACAAAGGTTTTTGAAAACGTATTAGTGTGGAGAGGGCCTTACGCATGACTTGTAATGGCGAATACAAACAGTTGTCAATGTTTGTCGAGTAATTACACTTGCAGGTTTGGGGCTGTTTGTACGAGTCGTGGTTACTTTAAAAATGAAGAACATAAATAAAACAAATGATATTCATAGTTAATTTATTTTTACTTAGGTTGGATTTTTTTAAGTGGATGAAGAAAATGCAATAAAATATCTTTTGGTTCGAAAGTTGTGTTTGTAGGCTGTAACTTTTCACTTTTCGCAATTTCACTTTTTTACAGGGTTCGTACGGGCTCTGGAAATCCTGGAAAACCTTGGAAAATTTTTTAAGCCCTGGATAGTTTCATAGAATTTCATTGAACTCGCTAAAAAATGGTTTTATTTTCGTTTCGAGTTAAAATTAAGATTTGAACCAATTTTTGCATCATGTCGTTATTACATTAAGTTTAAATACGAATTTTCACAGCATTAACTACCAAAACGTCTAAACAGGTGATTGTGAATATTATTATTTTCATTTTGAGTTTAAAGAGCCCTAGAACACAGCCCTGGAAAACCCTGGATTTTTGAAAATCTAAAGTTGTACAAACTCTGTTTTTATGAAAACGACTTATTTTGGAGGCCTGGGTCTAGAATTCTTGCCTTTAGGGGACTTTAACCTTGGATGTTTTTATGAAAATCTTAGCGGTTTTAAGACCTTTTTTCAAACGCCGTGCTAAGCTAGTTCGACTCAGACGGAGTTAAGCACGGCGTCTGAAACAAACCACAACTGGTTTGAGCTAAAGTAGTATAGCACGGGTCAGCTTGTTGAGCTACCTGACTACGATGTGGTTTGGTTTCAAAAGCGTTGTTAAAAACGAGGTTCCAGTATAAAAGGGTTATGTCCGCCCCTTTTTCGAACCCTTTTATGAAATTTGAATAAATTTTGAAGTGTAACGGCGGCCATTGATAAAAGAAACAACCCACTTTCACCAATTCGAGGTCATTTACACCATATTCGTGAAACAGTTTCATTTTTTCAATAGTAAATGAAGTCAATGGCATAATACCGTTCTACTGGTGGGCGTACGTCGTGAAAGGCTGCTGATAAGAATTAAGATATACGAAATATCGCCAGCGCAAGACCAAATAAGACAAACAACATCGATCGAGGCCTGCATTTTTTCTTTATTTTATTCGATAAAACTTCGCTTCAGGAATTAAAATCTATTGTTGTAATACTAATAACATTAAAATCAGCCGAATACCATCGTGCCAAATTAAAGCTCAGAAACAAGAATAAGCTATATTTTGAAATTGCAAAACTAATCTAAGTGCAAACAAAACGCGAATCAAAAAGCGCGCCATTGCTGGCAGAGAGCACGGACCCTTATAGATGTTAACTCGACGGCGGATGATTGGCAGTTGAACGTGTGAAACCCCTGGGCTCAACCCTTTTAAACTTTGGCCTCGTGTTTAAAGGCATGCTGTGTTCCGGTGCTCAGGTGAGCTTAGTACGACTGTAGCACGGCAGAGTGTTAAATAAATGTAAGGAAAGAAGTTCGACTTTTGAAATTTTGCATACAATTGATTTACGCTTCCAACTCTTTCGGCTTAATCTTTTGTAATATTTATCAGACCTGTGTAGAAGAATGAGTATGCATCAACGAGTGTTTCAGTTTCTATTCGATACCGTAGATTGATAATCCTGTACATAAATTCTAACGCCAAGCTATTTAGTTGGATATTTTCCACGGTTTGAATTCCCCGCGCGCCGCCATTTTGAAATCCGACGTGTGAAGGTTGCAGTGTCAGACCCGAGAGTGGAGACTGGCACTACTATTTCAGGCAGCAAGTTCTCTCAGGTTATTGGTTCCGCTATACCGGTTATAACTCCCGCATAAATTAAAGTTAAAACAAAATGATGTGCTATTTCTTTATTTTAGTTAAAACTGCACACAAACACGACTCTTACTTTTAGTCTACTATAATTAGTTGTTCTTTTTTGTCTATTGTTTTCTGTACGTACATATGTATATTCAAATATTTATCGTACTTGTTTTGATGTTTAACCAGTAATTATATTTTTACATATAAGCTGACTCGTTAGCTTTTTTACTCAAAGGTTTTAATCCAGTTATTAATTACCGAGCAACCAATCAGTTTTACTAACCTCTTATTTAACTCATTATCTACATTGTTTAACTTGTAAGTTTATTTTAACTTAAATACTTCATAGGTTTGGCATATAAGAAGTTCTAACTTGGAAAACCATTAGTATGGTCATCTACGGACGCAATCTGTCAAACCAACCTTGGAGATGGCAAAGTGGAAAGTGTAAAAGATTTTCATGAGTGAACGTAGCTTTTTGCTTTATATAAAAATGTTCCAGGCAAACTTCTGGAAAGCCTTGGAATTTTGTCTTCAAGAAATTAATATTATCCTGTTTGTTCTTGCTTAGCGCCTTACTGGATACTTCAATAAGCAAGCAGCCTTGAAATCCCTATCCGATGAACAAGCTCTAGGAGTAGCGACGGATACCAATGTATCTCAGTCTCCGGACTCACACCCTGGCCAACACTGCTAGACTCAACCGGGTGAAAATGATCGAAGATTGGACCGAGGACCTGTGCGACATAAGCCAAGAATCTGAAAGGTGTCATAGCCAGGTGTGCGATTTTATGCGAGGGCCAATGAGCGTAACAGGATACGAGCACCTCGTTGACAAATACCGTGCCTTCGTTAGTTAAAGGAGCGTAAACCCCTTGCTCGGTTACCAAGGTGATTTTCACAACCCGCACCGGAAGTAAACCCTTCTGCTTGTTTTCTGTGAGTAAAATATCCCCGGGTCTTAACTCGGATGCAAAGGAAGGAACGACTGAGTTTATCGAAAGGTCTTTCTTGAAAACAATGTGCTTTGCGCTGAGAGTTAAAAAGTTTGACCTGGTGTCTTTCAGGGAAATCTTGTAGAAGTTGGCTTGAGTTGATCTGCTTTTATGTAGAAAAGCGATTACTCTGCTGTAAACGATGCTTCCGTCGGCCCTGTATGCTTTTATTTTGTCGCTGACTTGGAGCTGAGACATTGTTTTTGTTTGGCCATCCTCTGTTTCTACCAACGCATTGCCAGGAAAACAAAGCAAGCGAGGCCCGCCACAAGTCTTGCACTTCTCGGGAGCTATGGTGAACAACGCAAAGAACGGCTGAATAAGCAACAGATACATGGTCTAAAGGGAAGCTTTTAAATTCTTTCTACTGTTATGAGTTTCTTGTGAACTAGTAGTAGTAATAGTAGCAATAGTAGTAGTAGTAGTTAGAATGACAACAGAATCCTAGAAATATAATTCTTCCTCACCATTCCCCTCGAATCTGTACACAAAGTTAGCTCCTGATTCTCCAACCCCTTGGCTGCAGTCCAACGAAGGGCCATCTCTCCCAAAGGTCTTCTCAGAGTCTTTTCCGCTCCAACATTGCCATTTGTTCTGGAGACCAAAGAACTCATTGCGGCTAACCTTAGCAGCGCGGGCGCATGCAATAATAGTTTTGTTGGGGTTGCTTGGATCAAAGAGTGCGCGAAAGTCTCCAATCATTTCTGGCAAAGGTCTTGGTGTTACAAAAGAATCACGGTAACACCCCACGGGCTTGAAAGACAGTTCTGATGTTGCTGCAATATCAACACAGGGATTATTTGTAAAATAAAAATACACTGTTATACGGATCGTTAATTCAAATTGAAACCAGAAAAATACATTGGCTTCTTGAGTTCACATGATAAGTCTATTCAGAGAACACATGCAGATAGCATCCACATCTCCAAACCAGCAGGGGATTGTGTGTGTGTGTTTGGGGGGGGTACTCTATTAATTCTATTTAAGTTAGGGTAGGGATGTGCCTAAGGCCCAACCCTGATCCTATCCCAGACCTATGAATGTTTAAAGTTGATACCCTATCCAGTCCTTTGAGTCAAAAAGCATACCCTATCCAGAGAAAAATGGTAAACATAACCTAACCCATTTCAAGTTAGATACCCTGTCGCAGACCTCTGGCAAACATGGTACCCTAACCAAGTCTTCCAGAGCTAGGGAACCACACCCTATAGGGCGACAAACTACCCTAAAACTTCATATGAGGCAGTAACCTCCGCCCTCTCGAGCTCCCCCCGCCTGTCTGCCTGGCACCAGACATTCAAGCCGCGTTAACTGAGAGGGACATAGACGAGAGTTGGAAAGTTTGTTCTTTTTGAATCCATGTAATTTTCAAATCTTTTCATCAATAATGGTACTGGAAAAAATGGTGATCTCACCAAGTGTGACAAAACGACCAATCAGGGTTGAGTATCGCATCTCCAGCAAAAAACAATTGTATACTTTTCGAAATTGCTTAGAAATAAATGGCCCATGACTTGGCATGGTTGAGCCCCTTCCTCTCACCCCAGAAGTACCCTCCACTCCCAAGCTTTAACTCTTAGGAATTTTTCTTAAAATCATCGACAGAACGATAGCTTGTATGTGTTTGAATTATACAAAGGCTTGTTCAACTCCGACGCTTGTAGTGAATAAAGAGAACATTCATAGAGTTCTCTCGGGGTGTTTGGATTGTGAAAACTTTAACGTCACTTGTCAAAACTTCCCGAAAAAGTTGAAAGAACAAATACCCGACCCCTCCCCGGGAAACTCAGGTTTTTTGGATGATTTTATGTCATCTCCTCTTCCCTCCCGCTCGCTACCAGTGTCTCTCCTCCGACGTTGAACATACCATAAACGCTCTTGTATGATAACCCCCCGGGGGATGAAGAAACACAATATAAAGTCCGGATACCAAACAAGTTAATAATAGTAATAATAATAATAATAATAATAATAATAATAATAATAATAATAATGAAACTTATATAGCGCAAGTATCAATAAAAATTTTC
>JAOBAT010137486.1:0-11839 GCA_026413305.1 Hydrozoanthus tunicans | reverse complement strand
GGAACGGGGTGCCTTATAAGCAAGCGGAGCTATGTTAGAGCATTTACGCGGTAGCCAGTTTCACAGCTAATACAATTGGTAATTCTGTCAGCGTTTAAGAAGGAGACAAGCTAATCGAGACAAACTTGAAGCGATTTCCTGCATTTATTTCTAACTCATGATCATTTGCAGACTGAGTCCTTGTTTGCAGTTAAAAATCAAAGAGTACAAGCTCATTATAGCACCGTGTCCTTGTTAAAATACTAGTTAAATGCGCATGGCTTTGTTTTGCTTTTGTTTTCTAACCTTTTAAATCAAGGAGTCACGAAGAGCGACAATTAAGGACTCAAGGTCCCCTTCGAGGTATGCCACCCAGGACCAATGGTTTAACGTCCTTATCCGAGAGGATGCGAGGATCTAACTGTTAGAGAATCAAACCCAGGTCTCCCGCTCGACAGACCGGCGCCTAACCAGGCTATCCAGGCGGCGGTTACATGGTGATATTATATTTTTGCTAAAATCAATGTACTAAAAGTAGGAGCAGGGCTCTTTTTAAGCTCCGTTTACAAGAGAAATTTTATGAAGTTTTATACTTGACAATTTTCATTGCTCGTGCAAATGATCAACAAGTTTTTCTTTACAATTTTTCATTGACAAGGTTTCTTTGTTCGTGTAGATGACGAGCAAGTTCTCCTTGACAAGTTTCCAGCTGCGCCTGGGCATCATATCCTTGCCACATTTTCCTTGTTGTCCGTCTACATGAGCAAATTTCTGACTTGATAATTTTTCCTTATCAAGGAATAGTTAGCTAGCATGCCAGCTTTTCCTTGACAAGTAAAACCTGTCCACTATTCTCAATCTACACGCACGAGCAATTTTTCCTTGTCAAGGTAAACTTGTCAAGGAAAAGTTGCTCTTGTAAATGGGTATTGAACAGTCTATATTGAGTTTGAATGAATGTTTGGGTCCATTACAAGACCTGCAAGTGAAACCCAATCTGGAGGGTATTTTCCCTACTGGCAAGGTGAGATTTTGGCCAACCTAGGCTCTGGTCATTTCTGGAAAAAAACCTGATCAAATTTTGTTGAGCCTGGAGAAAATCTAAACCTCGCATGCGAACTGGTGGAGTTTTGATAAATTATTAGGGGAGATATTTCGGCAGGAACTACAAGCGAGTGTGCTCAAGATTGTAGTGTTCAGGTCCATTCAAGAAATTTAAAGTTGCATCTATTGTTCGTGGAGCTACCCCGCAGCGGGCCCGACTCTAGGTTCACCTTTTCCGAATTATTTTTAATTTCATGTTATTGATCGCATTCTTGTTTGTAGATATTGGAGCATCTAGTTAAAATTAGAACTGACCTGGTAGCAATTTTCTATCAAACTGGTGATAAATGTTTTGATCTGGCAAAAAAAAAATTGAAAAACCTGATGAAGTCTCAGAACCAATCTAGTTAGAGGTTTTGATTTAAGTACCGACTAGTTCTATATCTTAACTGTCATTATTTGGCTAACTAATTTCGTGCGCTCTGATTTGTCAGCTGGAGGTCCGTAACTTACGGTACGGACCCGGGTACGGACCTCCGGAACTGCTGTGCTTGTTTTGTTTTTAAAAAGCAGCAAATTTAAAAATAAGGCCGAGACAAGAACTAAGCAAAACAATGTTCAAACGCTTAACTACAGCAGCGACGAAGAAGAAATGCCAAACTTACCACAAAGTACACACAGAGAAAGACGAAGAACTGACTTTGTATTGTTATGGATAATAAGCTCAAAGCACATACAAGATATGTCAAAAACATCGATCTTGATCAGTAGAACTACACTAAACGTCGAGAACTTTCGGTTAAGAAAAATCAATTTACGACTACGAACAAGCATTTATGAGTAAAGATCGAGAGTCATGTTACCTTATCAAAGCTACCAAATCATTTTCTAAATGCATTGCTTTAATTCGTTCTATGATAAAAGTATCGGATTCATGGAGTTGCATTTTTTTTATTCCTTATCTTGAGCGATAAGCTTGCACTAAAACGTCACGGAACCCATCCCAGCAGGGGGACTGCAGTTCACGCAGTTATGTATCTAGTTGTTTGTTTATTTTATTCATACAGTTTTTACCACGCTTGTAAATACAAAAATACAAAACTAAGAAGAAAGAAAGGAGGTATGGATCGCATAATAAAACATGGCTCCAAATATAATTAAGGGCTGCCGAGAAAAAAAAACGGGATAGAGTTACAACAAATACACAATTATACAAATGTACAAATATTTACAAATTGTCCCTGTTCAAAAAGAAAAAGCGAGTTTTATCTGACGTCATTATTTACATTTTGCTTCATTAGCATGCAACCTTAATTCAAGTCATAGAAAGAACTGAGACAAATAACAACTGACTTTAAAACTTGAGAATGCTTATCAAAACTAATGAGTGACCGAACTTTCGGTTCTATAAGTGTAATTTCAAAGAAGAAATTACCATTCAAAAAACGCAAAACAGCTGCCGGAGGCAAAAACGATAATGAGCCATACATTCTTTGTAAAATTTTCAATTTCTAAAACCATATCTAGGAAACATTAGTCAGCATATCAACCTCATATACCTATGGAATACTGAATATATGTCTAGAAGGCCTATAAGGCTTCGTGAAGTCTCTTATATTTTCATAACCCTGCGATGCTAACAAAATTATCGAATTTTCATAATTGTATAAACATTTATTTGTAAATGGGTTTCGTGTGGGCAGAAACATCGGAAGTGACTCTACGATAACTGCTCTGCAAGTACTTCAACACGCGAAAACCTAAGAGGCAGTTTAATGGAAATTATTGTTCTGTGGTTTTGCTTTTTCAAAATTTAATGGTCACAATAGTACAACACTTTAAGTGTCCAATTTTTGCGCATGCTCGAACTCCCATGCAAATACGCCGGTGTGAGAGACTTACTGAAACATCTTGCGCTAACAACAGAAAAGACAAGATTGTCGAAGTATTTAAGAGACAATATTTTCGCGAATGATGTCTACGAGAGGTGATATTATTAATCTCGAGCGACCCACTTTTCAACTGGTTTAATTTCTTCGTGGTTTCAGTAAACCAACAATGTAAGAACTGATGTCTATCAATCCATTATCGTTACAGAATAATTGTAAGTATAACAACACAAAACTTCAGAACATTTTTGCTAATGGTTGTGTGCTCTCTTTATCGGCTCAAATATTTCTCAGTTTCATTTCTGCTAGCATTTTTCTTCACCGGACCTCAAAAATCTTCACAATCAAGGTATTTCCACCATTACTGGTCTGCCATATGTTTATTATTCTTTAGCGCCTGTAAAAATACGACATTGCATTGCTAGATTCTTGTATTGCCAATAAGAGCGTATCATGTATGACAATGATCTGAAGCTATTCAATTTGTTTGAGAAGCCATCTACACAAATCCGCGTATTTTTGAAAGTGCATCAAAATACTATATCATAACAAGTCCCTCTTCTTTATTAAAGTTTTTTTTTTTATCAATTTAGGTTAATTGCGTATATACTTTTTTTTTCCATTCATACAAGTTAACCCAAAATGAAAATCCAGCATTAATAATTATTTTTTAGACTGCTTGCCAACTATAGATCACTGTAGCCAAGTTAAAACTTCATTGCATCACTCTGACTAAAAAAATGTAGCAACTCGATGCACAACCACAGTACCGTTGCTGCAAGAGCTACGCATTTCTTTACTGTTTGACAACAAATTTGAAAAGCAATACTAATAAAAAGGACTCGTATTTCAAGTGTCAACATGTTAACTTAAAATTTAAATCGTTTTTGCTTCCAAAGTGAACCGCTATGACTTGCATGTTAATCTTACTATATAATTCCTAATATATAAGAGGAGATCCCTTCGATACAAGCCTATTGGTTTCCTGGGAACTCCTCGCCTGCATTACATAGTAATAGATACATATGTATATGTATTTATGGAAAAGGCCTGAGGCAAATGAATAAACGAAACAAAGGAAACTTTAAACGTATACCTGAATGCTGTGTGTGTTTGCAGTTTCGCACTTGGCATAGTGCTGTGTTTGTTATATGTTTATTGCGATGAACTAGCCAACACAAATTTTATCGTACGGACTAACAAATTAAAACCTTCTTTAAGAAAGGCCTGTAAGTGTAGACTTACACTGTTGCCTGGTTTCAAATAACAACAAAAGCAGAATTTCCTGTTGCGTCAATAACTTTTACAGAGAAGAGTCGTTTAACCCTTAATGGCTGTTACAGGATGCCAGATCCCTCACCGTGCATCTTACTTTCATTGTATGTACTTGTAAACCTTTTTAAAATTTCTAATGGTGAAATAAATAGTTATTATTTTGTTCTTTTGAGATAAAAAAGATTGTCTCTGCTTTATGCCTCGTGCTACGTCATATGCCTCCTGATGCGTCATCATTGCACGCTTCAAGTCCAAAAAATGTAACAGGAACGGCGAGAAAAGGTTTTGGTTCTCAAAAATTACTTTTATCAAAGGGTTCTACTTTAATTTTCATCTGGAACTTAAAAAAATAAGCTTGATAGGGACTTTAATTTCTAAGGGTGAAATAAATAGTTGCTATTGTTGTTGTTATTGTTGCCTAAGCGGGTTCTAACAAATCGAACAAAGGCAACAGGGGTATTTTTGCAAGTATATGTAATTTAACTTCTATGCGAGAGGATCTAGTCGGGTGTCAATCTATAAGCTTAAAAATTCCTGTTAGAGGGATCCTGAAGATATAAGTGTAATTCATAGAGGAGAGTCTAAGCCGGACTTTACAACAAAAATTCTCGAATTTGTATTGGGGACGGAGTCGCGCAGGTATTAAAATGCTTTATGGAAAATGTTTAACAACCAAAATTCAGGAAAATTTTTGGGGACTGGGATAGGAGTCCTTCAGGTATAAATTTACTCAATATGGCAAAGTCTAAGCGGGGGAACGGATACTATTAGTGCAGCCCCTCTAAATGTACTCTTTGGAGGGATTCTAAGCAGGTGACTAATAATAACAATTGCAGAAAATCCTGAAGGAGGGAGTTTGAACAATTTCTCTCAAAAGCTACACATAAAATAACGCTTAATCTTCTTTCTAACAGGTAACCCAGTCTTGACCAAGTGGTTATTTAACAAGGGTTCCTAGTAACCTTGGGTATTACTGTTCATCAAGGATCATTAGTTTTACCGAACTCTAGGCGCTCCAAACAAGACGATTTTCCTCAAGTATTCCAGTACTGGCCAGCAGAAACGCTGTTCACCAAGAATCATCAGATGTACCGATCTCTAGGTGCTCCAAACAAGACGATTCTCCATAAGTGTTTCAGTAGTGGACAGCGGTAACGCCGTTCACCAAAGACCGTTGGTTCTACCGACTTCTAGGTGTTCCAAACAAGAAGATAATTCCACAAGTGTTCAAGTACCGCCCAGAAATAACGCTGTTCATCAAGTATCATTAGTTGTAACCGATTTTTAAGTGCTTCAAAAATATGGCCCTACAAATAGACAACAACACAACAACGGCAAGGAACTTGTCGTTCAAAACAGCCGGTGATGGGCAACTATCTAAGACGAATGTCGCTATTTCTACAACTTTTATTGTAATTATAATGGTTCTCAGTCTTTTAGGAAACGTGCTGGTGTTACTAGCATTCAAAAGATTTCGTTACATCCGATCTGTCACTAACTTCTTTGTCGCTTCCCTAGCTGTCACGGACCTTCTTGTAGTTGCTTTAGCCATGCCCTTCTGGATATTTCACCTAAATTTCGGACCGGTCGCAAACGTCATAGTACGAATATGGACTGCCGCTGATATCCTGGTCAGTGTATCCTCGATATGGCATCTGTCTTTTGTCAGTATTGACCGCTTTCTCTGCATATCCAGCCCGTTCCGCTATCCAGTGCTGATGACGTCACGTAGAGCCGTTGTGATCATAGGCGGCATTTGGGTCTATTCAGTGATTGTAGCCATGATGAGCCAAGTACTTTGGTACTGGGACGCCTTTGTTCTGTTTGTTACCATAATGAACTTCATCATCCCTTCACTTGTCATTTTCATAATGTATTTCAATATATTCCGAATCGCTCGTTGTCAAGCCAAGCAGATTGATATGACGATAAACGGAAAAACACGTCGATTCAGTCTCTCTGTGGAAATGAAGGCTGCCAAAGTTCTTGGTGTGGTAATTGGTGCATTTCTAGCCTGTTGGTCCTTGTTCTTTGCTCTGAATCTGAAATACTACTTTTGTAGGTGTACCCCTTCCTTAATTCTGGTTTCCATGGCAAAATGGCTTCACTATGGCAACAGCATGGCCAATCCAATATTGTATGGTTTGTTGAATAAAGATTTTAAGAAAGCGTTCAAGAAAATTCTTCTGCCACTCTGGAGAAGATTGTGCCAAAGTGATTGCAACGAGAGCATCAATGAATCTTTTATCGCACTCGATGTTATAAATAAAAGCCCTTCTTGCAACAACATTTGATAAAACACTGACAATGAACACTATATACGGCAACTGACTCTGGAGCTATAAATCGCTGCGAGTGCTGTTGAATCTCAAGAAGAACTAAGAAAAGTAAATATATCACGAGCTTCTTTGTTTCTTTACTTTTAAGGCTC
The DNA here is from genome assembly GCA_026413305.1 of Hydrozoanthus tunicans. Classification (NCBI taxonomy): domain Eukaryota; kingdom Metazoa; phylum Cnidaria; class Anthozoa; order Zoantharia; family Hydrozoanthidae; genus Hydrozoanthus; species Hydrozoanthus tunicans. Next base: position 5,221 of record JAOBAT010137486.1, on the reverse strand, counting down.
TTTACTGCTTTGAGAAAGCTGTCAAAATGGCGACTCGTTTTGCGACAGTCTCGAAACAGGAATTTCAGGGAATAAACTATTCAGCCATTTCCTTAAACACAAAAAGGGCAACAGAATTTAGAATGTCTGTATTCACAGGGCCGATAGGTGAAATTTGTTTTAGTCCGAAATTTCAAGACAAAATACAACAATTATTGTGAGCGCCCGCTTTTTTTACTTGCGCGTGAAAATTTTCAATTAAATCATTTTGGTTCAAACTTGACATTCACCTAAATCTATTCGACTGGTTTGTTATGTACTAAAACAATCATCCCCCTCAGTGTCGGTGCCTAGCGATAGATAACTATCTCGCCGTTTCGCGCCTCGGTAAATATCCACCATTAGTCACCTCCACTTCGGAGGATAATTGTTTAACAGACCGGGAGTTAGGCAATAACGGAAAATAGTCCCGGCTTAAAAGAACAGTTTTACCGCTCCCCTGGGGTTTCAATATAGCTGACGTTTTTATCTGCTTGCATATGGATCATTTAACTGCCGGTAAAAACGATTATCTGATCTTTTTTTCTCACCTGCAAGCAAAGGTTAATATATTTCCATAATTCTAACTAGAACACCTTGACAAGCCGCCTTGTTTAACTTTCCATTTTAGCTGCCTCTCAAACACAAAAAGACGTGTTAAAGGAAAGGTTTCGTTTCTAATACCGGCTTCAAGAAAACCAAGTCTTCCTAAAGGTAAGGCAAGTTTGGATCTAAGCATGCAATTTAAAACAAGGCTAAAAACAAGCTGATAAAGTGCATCTGTTTCGAAACTTTTACCATGCATAGAAAATTACGGACACAACAATCTCAGTCTAAACGATACAATACACTTACAAATAAGAAAAAATCTAAATATATATAAAAAAAATGGGAAAAAATGAAGTTTATTTTAGGATGGTATATGGGTGAAGTTCCTATTGATGTAACAATGCATTTGGTGTCTTTGTACGGCTTTACATTGGGTATGCTATTTGGCTTTCTCCTTTTCGTTTTAGCTGTATGCATACACCGTTTCGTCCTTATTTCGATCATGAACAACTTGAAACAAACTTTAAGTAAATAGCTTATTCAACACAATATAGGATAATTTATTTTGTAATTGTTCATGTCTTGTCAACTGTGTTTTGCAACTTAATATAAAAACACTATTGATGTGAAAATATATCCTCGATGTAAGTCGATGAGACTGAAAGCCATTTGACTCTGAAAATCTCTCAAAGCAAGAATAATTGCAGTCTTATCAATTACTGAGGAATGTAATGAAGATTGATGTTAAAAGATAAGCGTTGGCGTGTGCAAGATTTTATCAATATTGACCTTTTGAGCAGTTCTTTTAACCTGATAAACAGTAATATATTTAGCTTCAAGATTTTTATTATGAAAACAATTGTGAAAGAACAGAGCTAGGAAAACAATACACATATATGTAATATAGCCTATATTTCATGAAGAAACTACGTTAGTTCAAACTTTTTCAGTAATTCACCTCAAGGTGTATTATATTTGCCAAAAATATTTAGACAAATTAGTACCAAGTAAAATGTTTTAGATACGTTGTCTCTGATCAAAAGAACAGTTGTTGTTAAAAGGTTCTGTAGACGTTTTGCAATTGGCCGAAAGATTCGATCTTCTTCAGTGGAACGAAGTTAAAAATTGGTGTTTCTTCTAAAACAAAGGCCATTATTCAATTCCAGTTTTCAGTCCAGCTGGCATTGACGATCACTTTGTTTTTGAGACAATCTTAACTAATTTTCATATAACTCACTGTTTCATGAGATTTAGGTTTTTAACCGAACTCAACCAGTTTAATTTTATTTTACCGAAGAAGACCTAACTTACCGGTCGTATGAAACGTTTTAATAACAATAGTTTTTTTTAGCCAGAGACGTTTTCAAAGCATTTTTTGAAAAAGCCTTGCTATACAAGTACATGCAATTGTCAAACTTGTAAAACAAATTCGAACCGGCCATGGGAGCTTCAAGCTTTCTTTATAAGAATGTTAACTTTATGTGAACGGGGCTCAGATTGGCCAAAACTTAAGAACAATTTAAAAACAAGCTAAGGCTCGGGCTCGATAGCAATTTTTTTTTTAGTTTACTGAGCTAATGATATGGAAATGATTCGCAGATTTAACCAGTCGTTGCTTCAAACTATTCGCTGATCACGTATACTTGTGTACGAAGTTAGTTCCTATAGTTTTATTTTCCAATGCATGTTTTGAACTAGTCGAATATTGTTTATTTTGGTTAACTTTATGCAAATGCATAATCTAGTATGAATTAAAAACAAAAGTTAACCGTATGCATTACAAATTCAATTAATTTTCATTGTTCCAAGCGCAACCACATTCTCCTACATCACATAAATATCCAAAGAGGGTTTCGTCAAATGCCTCAGTTCTCCAGTCACAGAAACTATCGTTTTCTTTCGCACAAAAGCAAACCATCCCTTTAATAGCTGCGAAGCCATACGTGTCTAAACAGCATTCTGCACACGGGCAAACTTCCGTATCACTTCCGCACGAATAACAACAACATGGCCCTAAACAAAACCAACAGCAATGGCTGCAAACGTTTTCATCACGGCTTTCATATGATTCCATTAAGTCCCAATTTCTCTGTGAACAGTCACCGTAAGTTTCTGGACAAACACTTTTAAATATCCAACATAAACAAAACCCTGGAAGGCAAAGGAGAGAGTAAAATACAAACAAAATACAATTGAAGCAGAAACAATGCCGAACATTGCATGGCCGAACACATTGGCAAGCGAAACAAAAACAGTTGATAGAGCAAGTTTTCTTTCCAGAACTGCCTTCCCTCCAGCACTGCCTGTTATTCCCCGACCTACTGTTGGTTATTGGCTGAGTTGTCACAATGTTGCTGGTCGGTGAAACGCGGTTTGAAGGATTGAAATGGGGATTTGATGTCTCTGGCAAGATAGAAATACATGGTTGTTGTGTTGCATTTCCAGACACGCTCTGTTCACTGTACGGAGGTAGATTAATAACTCGGTCGTCTCGTGTTGCTTCTTCGTATGTTGGCGGAGGAGAATGGCCTCTTTCCATTGTTTATGACGTGTTGCTACAGATATAAAAAGATCACTTCATCTCCTCTTACTCCACGTTTGAATCCAACATCAAAGCTTGCATCATGACGTCACACCGTTACCATGGTTACAGCGAATTGTGACGAGCGAAGCCAGAAAGACTTCTTTTTCAATTTTTTTAAAAGCCAGTTTTACTGTAATTGTAACAAAAAAGTTGACAATTTTTCTTTACATGAGTTTATGAAAAGCCAAAAAAGAAAATTCATTAACAACTTTGATATTAGTAAACGTAAATCTTAAAATATAAAGTTTTAACGTTGGCATTGTAAGACATTTAAGCTAGAGTTCAAAATCTTCCTCAGCGTCTTTTTAGAAACCGTTGCTTGCAACTAAGATGCAATGGGTTAATTGTTGGAACTCTCAATGAATAAGAATTTGATAACACAACTTAGATCACGAAAGTGAAAAGGAGTTGGTTGTATGTTTTTTGTGGTTTAATGAAAAAAGGGCAGTTAATCAACTTCTTAGTTGACTATCAAATTCAAACGGCATTACTAATAATTCTTTGTTGATGCTTCAGCTATCAGTGTTCTTAAAATTTTCTAATTTACTTTTTTATATAGATATTGATTAATGAAATACCAGGAATTTTCCTTTTATTTAGAAATCATATCTTCATCGCGCGCAGTGAATATACAATTTTTTCTTTTCACGAGCGAGGATATCGGTGTCGCCATGGTTACTAACTTGAGTAGCCAATTACAAGAGACCTTCCGCACAGGCGCGCGGCTTTAAGCCGTGGCTACACGGTGCAACATTGCATGCAACGTTGCGCGCAACTGAAACCCTTCGTGTAGCCACACGGTGAAGACGCTGCATGCAATGCAATGTTGCAGGAATAGAGTCGGTTTCTACTTCGCGCAACGTTTGCGTGCAACAATTTCAAAGGCTACACGGTGCAGTTTTCCCATGGCATGCAACGTTGCAAGCATATTGCACCGTGTAGCCACGGCTTTATCCTTTAAACCAAAAAATTGTTGAATCGAATTGAACAACAAAAAATTTTAGAGGGTGAAGAAAAAGTTGAGTCCCGGAAATGGACATAATTTGTACAAACAAATGCGAACTAAACTCTAGGCCTTCACGAAGGTTGGTTCTGTGGTGCAGCAATCAAAGAATTGTCCCAGGTTGAGAAAGTATTCGATCTTCGAAGATCGAATACTTTCTCAACTTGGGACAATTTTAGAGCAGGAATTGCTAAGAAATATCTGTTGAATAGTCTTGATAATTAATTTGATCAATTTCTTGTTCTCTCTCTGTGGCTATACACCGTGGCTAAGGAAAAACGATGTAAGTTATTTTCGAACTTACGCTCCGTTTTTAATCGATGATATAATTGATAATTCGGCAAAGATCGAGTTTAGATTTAAGGTGAAGACAACAGTGCCAAAACAGATGTTGAGTAATTTGAATTTGCTTTGAAACGCATCACGTGGGAAAATACTGCTGCATTGGTTTCAGTAAAACCATTACAAACATCATTTTGAAATAGATTGAATTAATGGTAGGCAAAGCTGACCTCGTGGCAAGGGGGAGGATGGCTAGAAGAATGATTCCTCTGCAAATATTTTTTAAGTCAAGCTTCAGAAAAAAAACCAAGGGTTTTTGCCAATTTCTATTTACAGGATTTCTTCATGCAAATCAAGTTTTTTTTCTGTCTGGGGTGGCCTTGCAACTGTTTTACATTTTACAAGTTTTTCCACTCCCCTCCCCACCAGGTCAACTTGTTCTGCGTCCCTTAATTGAGTTCATTCGCCCATTGGCCTGATTTGTACGGTGTTCCTGTTTCCTACACAATGTACCAGTCAATGTTTAGGAGATTCATACCTTCGAACTTCAAAAACCGGGAATTTTTTGGGGCTAGAACTTTTGTTATGTCGACTGTTTTAGTGTTGACACTGCCTTGCAATATATCTCCTATGTGGCCTATTGAAATGTACAATTTTTTGGATAATTCCTAGCCAGCGTAGCTTGGCGTTCTTTTTTTTTTTTTATTTTTTTCCTGTACGGCCACCCCTCTACGTAAGGATTTTTGGCCGGGGGTCAGCTGAGATCTTATTTTACATATTTCGAA
>JAOBAT010137475.1:0-11839 GCA_026413305.1 Hydrozoanthus tunicans | reverse complement strand
CGGTGAATGTGCGACAACAATTTCGATTGCATGCGACGAAAATTGCATGCTATCGCACAAGTGTGCGGTGGGCTTTAATTTACAGTTGTAATAATTTTTGAAGGTAAGGCCGCACTTTTCTTCATAGATCCCCGATTGCTTGCTTGTATTCTCAGTATTTTCAAGGAACTTCTCCCCAAAGCACATTTTTCAGTTTCTTTGTTACAAGAGATGTTGTCTCGACGTAAGCGTTGTTGATATCGGGTCATTTTTTCGGAAAACTAATGGAAAACTTCGGGTACCAGCCTAAAACCGGCAATTCCGCCGAAACTGTGAATGTGTGAAGGTCTATCAATTAAGGCCGGTGTTGACCTCCTTTAAAATATTATAAAAGTTTCGCGAAAGCATGTTTTGCATATCCGCCGAGCGCTCCATTATAGTGTTGCGTGATTGCATGACTACATCGATTGTGTCCCTGGTTTGCAGAGGGAAAGGTTTTCACAGAACAGGCAAGCTCGGAACAGCGCACTATTCGGGAAAAACTTGGACCACAAAAACACCGACGGACCTGTTTTAAATATTCTCTTAGAAGAATAAGGTCGCCTGTAAATAAATTATTACAACTTAACCCCACGTTTTTTCTTGGAATAGAGTTAAAGTTCCTCCGGCGCATGGCTAATCCCTCGCAACACTAGTTTTCTAAAGGCCAGTTACGGCGACCAAAATTTATCAGCTTCCAGTTGATATTATAGCTCGTGTAACAAACTTTCTGCAGTATTTATAGCTTCTTTCAATACTAGTCACAGAAGTTTGAAAAGTTTAATAAAAGCGGGTACTTTGTAGTGCATAGAATCAAAACTTAACGCTAGTCAAGCTGACTCGTTCTATGTCATAGAGTTTTTATTATGAATAAAGGTGAGGCCACAGAGTTTAATTTGGATTGGCATAGCGCGTCAGTTAAACGCACAGAGATATATCACCCAAATTCCGAAGTCCAATAAACTCATGTTGTTCTTACGAAGGCCGGCCGGAATCAACCGCCCGGCGTCCACTTCCGAAAGTGATTACCACGCGTACGATAAATGGTGAAGCATATTTGGCCATCCCTGAGTTAGTTTTTATACGGGTAACTCGTCGCTTAATCACAGTTCTTTGCTGAAGAAGCTTGTTTTAAGAAGTTATTCCGCCTTTTATACACTGTTCTGCTTTTTATTTGCCCATTCATTTAAGGCTCGCGCCTTTTTTTGGCTCGCCGCAAAACATAACACGAACTATATTTCATCTTCACAACATATTGCGATTGTTTACACCATAAAAAAGAACTTCAAACCGATAACAATTATAGCTTTACTCTATCCACCAATATCATTTGCTTAAACAAAGTTATCTTTGTCTTTTTGTTTATACCGCTGTAATTATCTTAGCCAATCAGCTCTCAAGTTAAGCATGCAATATACATTAGAACAAAAACAGCCGAGAAGTAGGATTTGCTTTTGTGGAGTAGTCCGATGCCCACAGTTTGCAAGTGCTTAAACTTGTTTAATGTGAAGTAATGTGTAACAAATAGGTTCTGATCACCTCTCACTTTTGTCAACAGCCTGCAAGCAGGTCAGCGGTGAGTGACAAGAGAGTTGTCAACTTGACAGATAATTGGAGGTCACGCAGGAATAACGAGTTTATTAACAATTCGAATAGAACTTGAAAATGGCGTCTTTTATGTCAATGAAGGCATTGTACATGATGTTGTTAGTTCTACACTGCACACTGAGGTTTCAACGCCTGGGTGTTCATGGAAAGAAGAGTGGAAGATGCCCACAAAGATGCCAGTGCAGCTCAGCAAGTCTTATGATGGTTTACTGTGAGCAGGACTCGGGGAAAACAGCGTTGACGAGTTTTCCCACAAACCTTCCTGAGCAAGTGCAGTTTCTGTCACTCGCAAACAATGCCATTAAGAACATTAGTCGCAATGACTTTTTAAGGTTAACCCGCTTGTCAACACTCAAATTGAGAAGGAACCAGTTAACTGGATTGCCAGCGGGTGTATTTCGTGACTTGAGAGCAGTTCGTTCTCTGAACCTCGGTGAGAACCAACTGTCAACACTTCCTTCAAATGTGTTTCAGAGCTTGAATACCTTGCGGGAACTGTATCTCGATGATAATCAGCTTCGACGATTTCCAGCGGGCTTATTTCAAAATATACCCTTGCTTAATTTATTGTTCCTCCATAAGAACAAAATCGAGACGTTGACAAGCCAAATGTTTCGAGGAACGACCTCGCTGCGAACATTAGCTCTTGATAACAACTTGTTGACAACATTGCCCGCTGACCTTTTCCAGACGCAAAGATCGTTAATAAAACTGACGCTCAGTGACAATCGAATAGCAGAGCTCCATACAAGATTATTCCAGCCTATATCCTTGACTCTAAAAGTTTTACATCTTGAAAACAACAACTTGACGTCATTGCCTCGGAGAACATTTGAGCGGTTTTCACAGCAAATGTTAATATCGCTACACGGGAACCCATTTCACTGCAGTTGCAAGTTGAAGTGGTTTAAAAAATGGTTGTGGAATAGAGGGATGAGAATATTCCGTCGTGCATCAATAAGGTGTGCCTCTCCTCCACATCTTGCAGGAAAAATGGTGACTATGCTTCCTGATACAGCATTTGTTTGCCGCAATGGAGGGTGGAGTGAATGGGGGCCCTGGACCCCTTGTTCAAACACGTGTGGCAAAGAAATGCAGAGGTCAGTGCGGACTTGTACAAATCCACCCCCAGAGGAGGGAGGGTCAGGTTGTGAAGGAACAAAAACAAGATTTCAGTTTTGTAATCGAAACCATGCCTGTCCAGTGTGGAGTGCTTGGTCCAGCTGGGGAGATTGTAGTTCCACATGTGCAGGAGGTGCAAAGTCAAGGAACAGATTTTGTAGAACTTCAGGAAGGCTAAAATGTGCTGGTAAAGCCCTTGAAACAAAAATTTGTAACACTCAGCACTGTCCTGTTCATGGCAACTGGGGAACATGGACCAAATGGAGTCCTTGTACCAAAACATGTTCTAATGGACTTCAGGTTAGGCGACGCCAATGTGATAGCCCCATGCCTTCAAATGGGGGACAAACTTGTCGTGGCAACTCGTCAGATTTTAAAGTGTGCAACATAAGATCATGCCCTGTTAAAGGTCACTGGACAACGTGGAGCTCTTGGAGTTCCTGTTCTCTTACTTGTTCAAATGGAAAAATGTATAGAACTAGACAGTGCATAAGCCCATCATCCCAAAATGATGATGCAATATGTGATGGTGAGTCAAAGACAACAAGAGATTGTTTTGTTCAGCCTTGTCCAGTTAATGGAGACTGGGGAGCATGGAGTGTGTGGTCAACTTGTAGTAGCACTTGTGCCATTGGATGGCAACAGAGGCATAGGATTTGCAATAACCCCCCACCTTTACATCTGGGGAAAAACTGTCAAGGGAAAAAGATCGAAACGCGACGATGTCTAAGGCAGCCATGCCCTCCTAGTGTTTGGTGGAGTGATTGGTCACCTTGGAGCAAATGCAGCAAAAGTTGTGATGCAGGTGAACAAAAAAGAACTCGAAACTGTCTGGGTAGCAGGTTTAAAAACTGCACTGGCGTTGCTTTAGAAACAAAAAGATGTAACCTTGGTATTTGCACCATGAATAGTCAATGGAGCCAGTGGCAAGCATGGAGCCAATGCTCAGCTTCCTGTGGTGTCGGAGAACAGATTCGTCAACGCAAATGCCTTAACCCCTCACCAGCATTTGGCGGCAAAAGGTGCGAGGGGCAAGAGAGAGAAATGAGGGCTTGTTATATGGTAGAATGCCCGATCAATGGTGGGTGGTCAAGCTGGTCTGATTGGACTGCCTGTACTTCAAGATGTGGTAATGGCGTCAAAGTCAAAATTCGTAAATGCGATAACCCATTACCCAAATACAAAGGACTTAGCTGCTCTGGAGATAGAGTTATGGTTAAGAACTGTCGAGTCGATTGTAAGCAGGACCCTGTTTGGTCAGGGTGGACCTCCTGGACTACCTGTTCTGCAACTTGCAATAAGGGTCATCAAGTTCGCTGGAGATTTTGTTACACCAAACCATTTAATAACATATCCAAATGTGGTGGCAGTGAGCCTTTCCAGTTTCAAGCAAGGATCTGTGAAACACAAAAATGTAAATACAGGTCTGTGTGGTCTGCATGGACCCCCTGGTCGTCATGCTCGAGAACTTGCCAGGGGGGAACTCGGACACGGCAACGGTATTGTCTCAGTGATATGATTGGAGTTCAATGTAAAGGAAAGAACAAGACAAGTGAAAATTGTGGGACAGAAAAATGCTCAACAAAGACTAGTACAAAACGTCCCTCTGTGATCAAACTGGGATCGCCAATACCATGCCCTGATCTTGGAGTTCTTAAGAATGGGCGAATAAGATATGTAAATCAATTTAGATCTCACTTTGTTATATATTCATGTAACAAATACTTCACTCTCAAAGGACCACGATTACGACATTGTGAAAGCAACAACCAATGGTCTGACGAAGAGCCAACTTGCTCACCAATCTGTGGACAGAGAAAATTTCCACCTCATGATCGGCTGCGAATATATGGTGGTCAAGAAGTCAACCAAAGGGGCGAGTGGCCATGGCAGGTGGTTTTAGAAAATGGGCGAGAGCCCCACTGCGGTGGAACTTTAATTAATGAACAGTGGGTTGTCACTGCAGCTCACTGTGTAACATTCTTAAATCGCAGAAAAGTGTTTCCTCGTATTAAGGTCTATTTGGGTGTACACAACTTAACTGCGAGAATTAAAGACAGACATGTCCAATTCAGACCTAGTACAAAAATTGTTTTTCACCCACGTTTTAATTGGACTACATTTGATTCTGACCTAGCCCTTATAAAACTGCAGTGGAAAGTGAATATTACTGAGAGTGTTAGACCTGCATGTTTACCAAACAGGGCTCAGCGTAACCAACTCAAACCAGGCACAAAGGGTGTCATGCTTGGTTGGGGTGAAACAGAGAGAGCTAGGCAAAGTACGTTGCTTCGTAAGGTTACCATGCCCATAGTCTCACATAGTCAATGTCAAAATACATACAAGGAAGATAGATGGGCAGTGACTCGAAATATGGTGTGTGCAGGTTATAAAAGTGGTAATAAGGACTCTTGCAACCGAGACAGTGGTGGAGGTTTCTTGTTTTATGACAGGAGACAACACAAAAGGAGGTATTTTCTCGGAGGAATTATTAGTTGGGGATACCCAGCTTGCGGAACACCAGGAAAATTCAGTGTTTATACAAAAGTAAACCACAGTTATGTTAGGTGGATCAAACAGCAAATGCAGGAGGATAAGAGATATGACTCAATGCTTGCAGATGGCCCAAAACAGGAACACTGAATTATTTATTATTTTATTTTCATTATTACATGAGTGCTTAATTGTACAGTTTGCAGCCAAAATAACTTATAGTGAATACAAGTTTCAATAATACTAGTTTTTATACATTTTATTGTCACATATTGGCTTTCGGTTTATAACTTATTAACTTTCATATGTATTCTGCACAACTTCTAACAAAAGTTAATCATTTGCAATTTTGTGTTATTCGTTTAATTGCAGAGTGCAAAATCTTTTTGCCAGCATTTTTCGTATCACTGAGCAACACCCGCAAATTTGCTTTCTTTTAAGATCCATTACACTGATCATGAATCAAAACCATTATAGAATATGTTTTAGTTTGACTATATAAATAATTGGTACAAGCAGGAATCCAAAACTCTTGGCCAAATTCTGAACATTTCAATGTGGGACTTTGCTTTTGAGATGTCCCCATTATTACTCACGAGCCATATTGACTTAAAATTCAATTTTCTCAAACTTTTTTAGTATTAAAGTTGAGGAATCAAAGAAATTTTTTATGGGCATGTAAAGATTCCTGTTAACAGAGACAAACCATTATTTAATAATGCACAAAGTACACTAGAATGAAAGATGCATTTAAGTATGTATACAATAATATTTTATGAAAACTTACCTGAATGTTTTTGTTTGTTTGTAACATAATTAATGATTAACACTGTTTTTTACGTGAAAAATTTGTGTCATCAAATGCTTTATTAACAATAATTTAAAATGCACAGAACAGTTTAAACAGAACCTAGTGCAAAAACATTTAAAAGGACTTGTATTAAAGGCCTGCTCTCAGGTGCCAGATAAACAGGGGAGGGGGGGTCAAAATAAACAGGGGGGATGAGAAATTTCTTAAAATTTAAAACAAGATAACAAAGACAAGCAAACATCTAAATGGATAAATTTATTGAATTCTAAAAGTTTTTAGATGCTTTAATCCAAATAAGAACCAGGAAAGACCAACACCAACTTGACATTTATATATCTGACATTTTGACCGCTTGCAATTGATGGTCGAACCAGAACTTGAAAAATTATTAAGAGTGGATAAAAAGTCGAAAAAAATTAGCAAGCTTCCAAGGAGGTATATTTAGCACCTGAGAGTAATTCTCCCAAATCTACAGTAATGGGGATAATTTTTGGAGAGTTGAGAAGTTGTCAAAAGTCAAATGGTATTTGCTATAGAACCTTCAATTGGTATCTGTACCTCATTTTAACAGCAATAGTATAACATATATATATGCTAACACGCAAATAAATCTTAAGCTTTTTCAATACTTTTATGTAACTTGCATGGGAAGCTGAGTAGCCCCAGGGACCCAACTCAACTCTTTTTATTACAAGGGGGGGATTTTTTTAGGTCTGAAATTTTGGCTTGAAGGGATTTTTTGAGTCTGAATTATGCAGGGGTTATTTTGAGTTGCCAAATTTGGCCAGCAGCAGTGCTTACAATATGTAATTTTGACTTAAATGATTTAGGGGTGTTTTATGAAAAGTAGGGTTTGTTTCACACGATTGGGCTTTAAGGGAGGGATATTTTGGGTATAATATTTGAACCAAGATTGAGCCCCCCCCCCCCATGTAATAAAAATAGTTGAGTTGGGCCCCTGCGTGAGTAGCATTCTCAGTTAAACTATTGGCCCAGCTACTAAGATGTGTGACTCTACAAATTCCAATGATTCCTAAAAGCAAATTGAAAAAAATGTTATTGAAATACAGTACACTTTACTCCGTTCCTTTAAGCTATTTTCTGTGCACGCAAGAATATTATGAGATCATCAACCTGAATGACTACAATCATCATAATTGGTGGCATTTTTGATAATCTCTTGTCTCCATCAAACTAGACCAACTAGCCTCTTTCTTGAGTTAAATTGTCCAAAGGATATTATGTTACCAAAATTGATTTGTATTGATTTTTATAGCCAAAAAAATATTAAAATTAAGGTCCATGATCTTTTAACTGTGTAATGAATTGAAAAGGGGGTCGTAGTCGAAAGGGCGCTGGGGTAACAAAACAAGTGCCCAAGACATTAGGTTTGTAGGGGGTGGGGGGGGCAGGGGGTTGAAAGCTCGCTCTTGTGAAAAAGGTGGAAACTTACTTCTGTTTTCTGCACACTATCAATGTAAAAAACGTTAGACACCTTTTCCAGAGACCTAAAATACAACAAACCAAAACGAAAAAGAAACAAAACTTCATGCAAAAGCTGGGGTTGGGTGACGGCCTCCAGCTCAGCTGCTCTGTCGGGGGAGAAAAGGGCCCTGGGAACGAGGTTGTTGCTGTCAGCGGACTTTCGCACATGCGCACTCGCCCTGCCGTAGTGTGAACAACAACAAAAATGGTGGAAATGTGTCACAAACTTTTTAAAGACATTACTTTCTCCGACCAAAAATAATGGAAACACCGCTGAATTTTGTAAGTTGAAACGAAATTAGTTTGCTTTCTCTTCTTATTTTACAATTCATAGCGTTTTTCGACGCCCACCCATCAACAAAATGGAAAAACAATGTTCAACGCTACCGTGTTGACCGCAAGCGTAGTTAACTAAAAAGTGTTTTTTAAGTACTTCTGGACCCAAATAGAATACTTAACGCAACTTTTCTGTATTGAATAAATCAATGATAATACTTCATCTCAATAAGTAGTTTAATTTAGCTGTACGACACTATTGTTTAAATACCGTTATTTATGGTTTAGGCACATCAGCAAGGCAGGAGAGCAGATATGTTCCTCAACTCTGGCAGATTTTCAGATGCAATAGCCAGTCACCAGAAAGCAGCAGGTTTGTTACACTTTCAATGGCCTTGGGCGTTTTTTCACGGCCTTGGTTAAAATCCGGGCTGGATAATTTTATGGATTATTTTTTTAAACTGTTTTTTGGACTATTTTCAAAACTCCTGTCCAATAGTCTTCCTAAATTATACAACGGTAGAATGTGAAATTAATCTGCAAGAAGTTAATGCCTGAAAGGCAGTTTGTAATGGGATTTCTTAACTGATCTGACCGGAACCCCTGAGGCCTGAGCATGTGGATTGCACCTCCTTTGGATTGCAGACTGGTGAAAGGGGTTTTTAAAAGATGCTTACACATTCATCATTATCCTAGCCTGCATGCAGAGGCCAGTCTTCCCTCAGCCAATCTAACGGCTGTTACTAGAGTCTGCGAGTTAGGGAACATATCTGTGTTCTGTAATTATACAGACACGGGTTAATGTTTTGTTTTTGGATTGTCTTTTTTCTACGAATTTATAGCTTGGCCAGTAGCTTTCAGTTTTGGTGAGTAGAACTTTACTAGCCATAATTTTGACAAACCATTTATTTGCTAGTTGCGATAGAAAAGAAAGCTATTGGCAAATGCTGACTGGGAATTTGTTGGTCAGACTATAATCATGAATACATGTATGCTTCAGGTGGTCTAGATTAGTTTTAAAGTCAATTTCATTTATTCATATATTGAGTTCTAAACCATTTTTGTCTTCAACTGTCATGTAATAATTATGGAAGAATTGATAATCATCCAAAAAATCTGTCCAAAATATAGTCCATAAATTAGTGAACTCCAGGTTTTAGCCATAGCATACTTTTACTTTGTAAGTCACTTCAGTCAAGTCGTTTGAAGTTTCTTATCAAAATCTAGGTCTCTCCTATCCAGATCGCTTTGTTGGTTGGGATTCTGGGTTTCCAGGCAATTTCAGAATAATTCCAACAAAGTCAGGATGGTTGACAGTCTGCAACATTTGTATACTTGAAAAAACTTTTTGGTGTTATAACTAATAGATTAACAAAATTAGCCCAATTAAAATCCTACAGTGCATTGGTTTAAAGTATATAATTATATAAACAAATGTTATATTCCAGCAACCTGGGAGTTCTGTGTTGAGAAAAATGTGCCAGAGGTCTTGTGTAAGAACCAAGGCCAGAGGCTGAGGTCCATTCATAGACCATGGGCATAATTTTTCTCAAGGTGGGTCTCCTAGCTGGCTATAACGATTTTTAGTCATCTTATGAGACAAGACACATGTTCATACACACCCTAGCCCCATTGGCTCTGCCATTCTAGGGGGCCTGTGCCGAAAATTTGTGTCACGCACCATTAAATTATTCATGTTTTATTTTAGTCATGTATTGTATATAAACACAAATGTAAATTTAATATAGCACCTAAAGGCATGAATAAAGGCAGGGTCCGAACTTTTTCCTAAGGGAGCCATCTGGCGACTTACCTAAAGATAGTGTTTGCCAGATGGAAGGGTTTGGTCGCCAAACAAAAGTGTTGGTCAATTTTGGTTTCTTCCCTTAAGAAAACAATTTCTGTGGCACCTTAGATTTTAGTAATTAAAAGCACAAAATTTAGCCAGGTAAAATAATTGTTGCTTTGTTTTGTACAACTGTCCATGGGAGCTTTCCATTTTCTTCCACAATAAGCACTTTTACCTTAGATATATAAATTCAGAGGAGACAACTGGTTAGTCGCTAGATTGCGACCAGTTTTATAATTCTGGTCACCAACACTCAATTATTTTTGGCCACATTAGCAACAAGTGAGTTGCAGTTTAAGACCCCGCAAGGTAGTCAAAAAAAGTTCAAATAGAGTTTTCAACAAAGTAACCAGCTTTTTTGTTTGCAGAGTATTTGCTGGAAGCTATGAAAATGACTCAGGTCAAACAGGTTTGTTCTAACAGAATTTTTGGGGTTCATCATTCAGGCATTTTAACCCTGAAAATGAAGACCCTCAGAAGCCCACAAAATCAAGGGGGAACCAAAGTTAACACTTAAGTCAACCTTTTTAAGTTAAATCCATAGGGATGTAGAGACCATAATTTAAAGTTTTAATACTGCAGTTTATTAATGTACTCTATGCACAGTTTTTCGGATTAACTAAAAGTTTAAAAAGCCCAAGACTAAAGCTTACACCTATCTTGGCAACATGGATTTCAAGATTAACCTTACCCTGTACTCTGGACTCCTTAAGTAATAGTTTAGAGCAAAATAATGGTATGTTCAGAATTAATTATACCCCCATTTGAATTGAGTAGACAACCTTTTTTATACCTTAAGTTTGTAAATCAGAGCATAGGCTTTTGAAGAAAAAAAATAGTCTTAATGTCAGTATATTATCCTGTGATAAAAAAGATAAAATCTATAAAAAGTTCTACAGTTTTCACGCATTAAAAGTTAAAATTTAAAAATGCATTGTTGTTTCGACTTCACTTGTGGAAGGCTTCATCAGAAAGATCATTCTCATGAAGCCTTCCTTCCACTTGTAAGTGAAGTTGAAACCTCAATGCATTTTTAAATTTAAATTTTAATGCGTGAAAACTGTCTTATCCACGTGAAAGCCTAAAGATTAGTATATTGTCCTGTGGTTTTACAGGCTTTGATTTCAATGAGATTGCAACATGAAGCTCACTTGAGGCAAGAGAAAATTCTAAAAGTCAAGTGGAAAAGGCATGAACTTCAAAGAGAGAAAGCCCGTAAAGAGAGAGAGAAGAGGCAAGCAAAGATGGAACAGAATAAGGAAAATCTACTTCCCTCAGGAAAAGAGGTCACCAGTGGGGAGGACCTTGAAGTTGTCGATGGCAAAAAGGCGAGCTCTTTGCCAGGGAGTCTTGTTATATCTGCTGAAAACTTCTCTGTTGCGTCATCTGCAAGCTCACTGTTGGAAGCATCAGCTGTTAAAGAAGAGAAAACTGTGGTCCCAGAGCTTCATTCACAAGTGTGTGAGTTAAAGATCCAGGTATTGTCACTAAGTCAAGAACTAGAGGACTCAAATCGAGAGAATACAAAACTGAAACAGACTATTCAAACAATGAAGGGATTTATAGCTAAACACCATGGCATTGAGGTTTTGGATAGGATACTTGAGAATCAAGTCAGTGCTCCTTCAGACGCAGACCCTACTGAAAGCTCTAGTAATGTAAGTGAGATCTGTGTTAAAGTTGATGCTACCAGTACGTCAAAGTATGCTGATGAGGGTACAACTAGTGTTGGTTCTCAGAGCCAAGAATCTGAAGAACTAGCAGGAAGCTCAGGAGTTATTGAAGATTTCATGCAAGGTACAATGCCAGAAGAGCATCAATTTAAAGGCTTGGAAACTTTTGAGCCAGATGATAACAAGATAAAAGATATTCATCTGGCACCCTTAGAAGTTCCACAGTTTCACTTCAATAATACTGATTAAATTTTTATAAATTTGTAAGATTGATAACAATGTTTAAAAATTGCTCAAATTAATTTCGGTGGTACATATTTTTAGAGGTAACTACAGTGTAACAAACTATAGTAAGTAGCCCTGCGTATTATTGTTTATACATAAATGGGCGACTTAACTGCCGCCTGGTTAGCCTAGTTGGTAAGGTGCCAGTCTTTCGTGCGGGAGGCCCGGGTTCGATTCCTGGTGCCGGACCTTCACTCAGGGTCTTAAAACAACTGAGGA